>APFE031328428.1:33432-59433 GCA_000404065.3 Pinus taeda | reverse complement strand
CTCTCCTAGATTGCAGCTCGGAGATGCTTGGTAACATATAATCTTCAATATTGTTCTCATAACTATTGGACTGGATGATGGTTTGGATCAAGTCAGATAGCCATTTCAGCTCTATTCTCACTCAAGACATGCATGAACACTCTCACCAATACAAGGCTTTAGACCACTAATTCTCAATAATTTATAAATTCAATGGATAGATGGAGAATACTGACTGTACCAGCAGATTGCATACATAAACATAAATGAATGGCTAGCTACAGGCAACAAAGGAGAATACTGACTGTACTGGCAGATGCATATATGACCACATATGGATAAGATGACAGTTATTTGTCCTTAGACACAAAGAAAACATGAACAAATTGTTCAAGTGCAAGCATAGAACAACAAAGAGAATGGACATTGAACATATAATGGCAAAAGAAGCTTATATTGCTAGAATGAAGATGAGAAGCTTGAAGGAACAGAGGAGGAATAATCTGCAGAAGTTGAACCATGTTCCATCTATTTTTCAGCTTTTTATTGGCCTTTTACAATTCTCCTAAGCTCTAAGAGGCTCGGAGTCTTAATCTTGTCTGATCTATCCCTTAACTGTTTGATTCCCTCTATGGGCAAGCATGGCTCATAGGTTTTCACATTCTGACAGAGGAATAACCACCTTCAATTAATTTGATACGCCGCCTAGGAGTTGTCTCGTGCCAGAGATGCTCCATGATGTTTGTTTGATGAGCTACGTTGGACTATTAATGCATTGTGTTGATTCTCGGGCTCTATGTCGGTTTGGGGAGGAGCTATGCATGTTGTGTTGCTTTGTGGCCCCTTTTATTCCATTTCTGGTCTCTGTCCCTGTCTCCCGACCTTTGTTAGGTAATGGAAAGGGTCTTCAGGCCTGTGTAATCCCTTGAATATTTATAAATATTATTTTCCTTTTTTTTTACACAGAAAACGCTGCACATAGCAAAATCCCACCAATCTCTTCTTTTCTGAACTTTAAAAGTCCTTAAACATGGTTTATTCACCTATCGGGTCCACCCTTAGGGTTATTGCAAGTCGTATTCGGCCCGTTCCTTGTATATTTCCTTTGTATTTTGTAAATACATAAAAACTGCGACGAAACAATGAAAAACGACTCTCTGTGGACTTCAAATTATATATATTTCTCTTCCCAGACTCTTTCGGGTCCAGGCTTCATCGCTATCAACGCTACCCCAAGGTTCCTTTGTATTTCATTTAAACAATGAAATACACTAAAATGCATTAAAACATGGCTTACCCACAGACCTCAAATGTTATGAAATATTGTTTATAATACCGTCGGGTCTGCATCATCGCATTGCACACATGAGGGTGTAAAGGCTCCACCCCTTGGTTTTCCCAATTGTTATCCGTCGAAGCGCCCTGCCGATAGCGATCATCAGTGATTGATGATCGGTGGTGTCTTGCGCCGATTTCCACTGCCCGCCTGTGCTGATCAGATCTGGATCATTGACCGGCCAAATCAGATGGTTGTTGTGCCTTCTCAGTTTTAAGCTTGCGATAATGGTTTTTCACTGTTTTTCTTTGGTTTTTTCCTCCTAATAGTGTATATCCGCCCTTCTAAGGGCTCTTGGAACACTACGATTTTGACTTTTAATGATCCTTAAGAGGATTTTGAAGACTTTTGGGGCATAATTAGATCCTTTGGCATGATTTTAAGCAATCCTTGGAGACTTTGGGAGTGTTTTGGGTCAATTTTTGGGCCAAACGTCTCCAAGACTAACACTGGCTCCTTCTGGGGATGAAAGTCTCCCTGTGAGGTTTCAAGAGCTACAGAACAATGCCTTTCCTGTAAAAACAAGATCAAATCTTCCTCCTAGTGTTGCATTGGGCATAGAGTCTATTTAGCATGAAATAAAATCCTGAAAAAAAAAAAAAAAAAAAAAAAAAAAAAAAAAAAAAAAAAAAAAAAAGAGTTTACAATACTAAGGCTTGAAAGCCTTAACTGAAATAAAGTTCGAAGAACAACCCATTGACTGGGCCATCAAAAACATCTCCTCCTTCCTTTAATGTATCCCCTTTGAGAAAACAGTCACCCAACTGAAAATTAACCCTTTTTTCCTTTCTATCCAAGGTTTCTTTCCCTTGGTCAATGTGCATATCAGCAAAATCATCAAAGACTTGCAAAAGCCTATTGATTTGATCACCTACTTCAAAAAATTTCCAACATTTGGAATTACCAGGTAGAGATGGTCTATATTTCACCTCATCTATGTATGCTTTCAGCCTTGGATGTTTTGCTTGGAAGGTTTTGTACACCTGCTAAATGATAAGGTCTGCTTCATACTCTATTGTGTCATTTGTGACCTGAAAAGTTAATATGAAAGATGACTCAATGCATTCTTGTGTGGGGGACACAAGGACTTCACATGTTCCTGTTGCTTCCTTAGAGCAAGCCCCATCAAAGAACATGTCCCAAATCTATGGGCCTTCTTCCTCTGTGATCTGGCAAACTGGCTTTTTAAGCTGCGTCTAGGCCAACTGATAAGTCTTGGTAATGTCAGGATAGAGCTTATCCATGACAGCCTTGGGCATTGGATTATGGCTGGCTCCAATGTCCAGAAGGAAACTATGAAGGATTTTATCATGAATAGTCAGAGAGACATAGAATGATGGGGAACTGTCTTCACAATTTTCAATCATTGGGCTGAAATAATAGTTGGTTGGTAATCTTGCAGATTTACATATTCAGTGGAAGCTTGGATGGCATTAGGCTCAAGAGCCTCAAGGACAGATTTCTTGAAGGACTCATTCTTCACTGGTTCAATCAGAGGCATAGGTATTCTTGGCTTCTAAATTTCTGATTGAAAATTGAAAGAAGAAGGGGACTTGTCAAGGCCTCTTACCTCTATGGCTGGAGCTTTGAGGATGATAGGATCAACTACTGGTTGCTTTTTCTTATTAGCTTGTTGTTCTGTAGGGACATCAGCTTTATGAGCAAGATTCTCCTTTACATTATTCATCTTCGACCTCGGATTATATTGGTGTTGATCTTCAGTTTGTAGAACAACTTCACTATCCCATTCTTGGTTAATCTGGTCATTGAATAATGACTTCTCATAGGCAGCTTTGGTTAAAAAAGTGGCATTGCCTTTGTCTTCCATACAATGAATCTCATCATCTTCCTCAAACTTCTCTTCTTCCATGACTACATTTTGAAAAGGGGTCTTCACCCTTTGGTCTTCATTGGCATCTTTGTTTCTTTGCAAAATCTGTAACTGCTCATTTTCTCTTCTATATAGATTTGGATTTGGAGGAGAAAAGGTGTTAGGAACTCTTCCTTTCCCAGAGTGCTGCTCAACCTTTAATTTGGAAACTTCAGAGGCTAATGACTCTATCATCTTGGCAATTTTATCGATCTTGGGATATGAAGATGATGAAAGCTCACTCCTCTGTCTCCTTCTATCAGCATTACCTTTGAGCTTTTATGCAGCCATGATGTTTGATTCTACTTCCATGGTTGCATCTTGCATATCAGCCAAAGAAGCACATCACCTCTCTATCAACAGTAAACAGAAGTTAGAATCAAAGGCACTGGCATAGATGATTCTAACAAAGGTAGTAGTGGGTTTTACTTCAGCTGGTATCTTGTTTTACATACGGTTAAATCTCTTATTAAAATCAGACAACAGCTCACCATTTTCCCTGTTTAAGTCCCCAAACTCAGTGCGGTAGTAAAGGAGATCCTTCTTATCCCCCCAATGCTTTAGGAATGCATCATCTAAGGCCTCAATATCTGCTATAGATCTTGGGGTCAGTTCTTTGAACCATTTTCTAGCCTCTCCATCTAGGCATTGGACAAAGACTCTCATCCAGACATCATCTTCACTATTGTCCAGGTTATCACCATAGCTATAGAATGACTCAAGATGTTCTTCAGCTATAACACCTTCAGTCCCAGTGAACTTAAGCATATACTTCTGATATTCTCCAGTAGGCATGGCATTCAAAGGAGTGGGCAGTATTAGAGGTCCATACCTAGCAGCTATGATTCTTTCCATTTTGGTAGGTTCTTGTGGACCTGGCATAGCTGTGGTGGCTAAAAGAGTACTGGTAGTCTAAATGATAGAGGGCTAAGGAGTGATTGATAGGACTAAAGGAGTATGAGGGATAGGAGGTGAGGTTTCCTTTGGGCATAAAAAAAAAGGAAAACCTAAAGAATAAGGAGCTTTATGAATCTCTAAGAGTTTTTCTTCGCTGCTAGTATTAGAAGCTATACTCTCAACATGTATTTGTTCTATTACAGGCCATTCTTGAAGAGATATAGTAGATTTTTTAGATTTACCTGAACCTGATGCTCCTTTCTGCAATACCATTCTTTCTTTGATGATATTTTCAGGGCCAGGTACTGGGTCAGCTTGTGACTTCTAAGGATTTCTCCGAGTATGCCTCACAACTAAGCCAGAACTATGATGTGGAGTCACCAAGAGGTTCGGCCTCCAGTAGAATCGCCAGATAGATGATTACAACCAAAAAAGTTCCCAGACTTTGTCTATCATCAAAGTTGGATCTATGTCGTTTCCCAGGGAAGTTGAGCTTCAATTTCCGCTCCCCAACAATGGCGCCAATTTTGTTACCACTCCTAGAAACTCTCCTAGGTTGCAGCTCGGAGATGCGTGGTAACATATAATCTTCAATATTGTTCTCAGAACTATTGGAATGGATGATGGTTTCGATCAAGTCAGATAACCATTTCAACTCTATTCTCACTCAAGACATGCATGAACACTCTCACCAATACAAGGATTTAGACCACTAATGCTCAATAATTTATAAATTCAATGGATAGATGGAGAATACTGACTGTACTAGAAGATTGCATACATAAACATAAATGAATGGCTAGCTACAAATAGAAAAAGAGAATACTGACTATATTGGCAGATGCATATATGACCACATATGGATGGCTAGCTACAGGCAACAAAGAAGCTTGCAAATCTAATTTATCAAAGTAGAGATAAGATGACAGTTATCTGGCCTTAGACACAAAGAAAACATGAACAAATTGTTCAAATGCAAGCATAGAACAACAAAGAGAATGGACATTGAACATATAATGGCAAAAGAAGCTTATATTGCTAGCATGAAGATGAGAAGCTTGAAGGAACAGAGGAGGAATAATCTCCATAAGTTGAACCATTGTTGCATATAGTTTTCAACCTTTTATAAGCCTTTTACAATGCTCATGAGCTCTAAGAGGCTTGGAGTCTTAATCTTGTCTGATCTGTCCCTTAACAATTTGATTCTCTCTATGGGCAAGCATGGCTCGAAGGTTTTCACTTTTGGACATAGGAATAACCACCTTCGGGTAGTTTGATGCACTGTCTGGGAGCTGTCTCATGCTAGAGATGCTCCATGATGTTTGTTTGATGAGCTGCGCTGGGCTATTGATGCGTTGTGCTGATTCTCGGCCTCTATGTCGGTTTGGTAAGGAGCTGCGCATGTTGTGTTGCTCTGTGGCCCCTTTTATTCCCTTTCCGATCTCTATCCCTGTCTCCCGGCCTCTGTTAGGTAATGGAAAGGGTCTTTAGGCCTGTGTAATCCCTTGAACGTTTATAAATATTGTTTTCCTGTTTTTTATACAGAAAACGTTGCACGCAGCAAAAGCCCGCAAATCTCTGCTTTTCCAAACTTTAAAAGTCCTTAAACATATTTTATTCACCTATCAGGTCCACCCTTAAGGTTATCGCAAGTCGCATTTGGCCTGTTCCCTGCATATTTCCTTTGTATTTTGTAAATACATAAAAACTGTGAAAAAACATTGAAAAACAGCGCTCCGCGGACTTCAAATTTTATATATTTCTCTTCCCAGACCCTTTCGAGTCTGGGCTTCATCACTATTGGCGTTGCTCCAAGGTTCCTTTATATTTCGTTTAAACAACAAAATACACTAAAATGCATTAAAACATGGCTTACCCGTGGACCTCAAATGTTATGAAATATTGTTTATAATACCATCGAGTCTGCATCATCGCATCGCACAAATGAGGGTGTAAAGGCTCTGCCCCTTGGTTTTCCCGATTGCCATCCACCGATGCAACCCACTGATAGCAATCATCGGTGATCGCTGATTGGCGGTGTCTTGCGCTAATTGCCACTGCCCGCTTGTGCCAATCATAGCCGCCGATGTGATATGCCGATTAGATTTGGATCGTTGATCGGCCAGATCGGGCGGCTGCTATGCCTTCTCAGTTTTAAGCTTGCGATAATGGTTTTTCACTATTTTTCTTTGGTTTTTTCCCTCCCAATAGTGTATTTCCGCCCTTCCAAGGGCTCTTGGCACGCTACGATTTTGACTTTGAATGATCCTTAAGAGGATTTTGAAGACTTTTGGGGCATAATTAGATCCTTTAGCATGATTTTAAGCAAGCCTTGGAGACTTTGGGAGTGTTTTGGGTCCATTTTTGGGCCAAAAGCCTCCAAGGCTAACAACTCCCATCAAATATTGGCGGTCTGATGAATCCCCCGCTTTCTTGATTACTCATGATGATGGATCTTCCTTCAAGCGATCAAGCTTCTTCTGAAGGACCTACTCTGATACCAATTATTGGAAATAATACTGGGAGGGGGGGTGAATCAGTATTATCAAATTAATAATTTAATTTTCAAAACTAATTTGTATACACTATTTTAGCTCAGTGAACTAGCGTGTATACGCAACTATACTTAATGCACCCAGCATATATGCAGAGATCTTTAGATTTACCCAAATTATCATGTAATGAACTTTAATCAGTATATCAGGAATTCATTAGAAAAGTGCAGTAAAAGCAGAATAAAACATCACACATAAGCAACACACAAGAACACCAAGATATAAGGTGGAAATCCAATGTGGGTAAAAACCACCTATTGCTATCGTCTTTGTCTTCTTTAATAATAAGAAAATTATGGTTACAATTTTTTTTGTACTGGTGTAGTCTTATACCAGTACGCAGGGTTCTACCTGAATAAGGCTACAACCTTCTCTCACTCTCCAGCTTCTACTAGAAGGAGCTACAACCCCCTAGCTCTTGTATTAGGTGATATGTTTACTAGTATGTAGGTGCCAGCCTACAAAAGGCTACAACCTTCTCTTTTCTTCCAGGGACCACATTTCATAAATTTTCAGACTGGATCCATCAACAACATCATTCAATCATCAAATATATCTGCATCAACCAATCTCCTATTGAACCAACCACAACCAAATCAATCAATCACTTTGACAACCCATCAACCTGATCTTTCAGAATGTTGTTACCAAAATATAGTAATCAGAACCCAAGCCAGTACCCAGATCACTGTAACAAGAAACAGAAGCAGCTAAAACATATTTTATAAGGTATACGCTACTTCCATGTGTCGAACTTGTGTGTATACGCGCTTTCCTCAAAGCGAACCAGCATACAGATCTGCAAATCAAATTTATGATGTATACGTTGTTTTGATATGTAGAACCAACGTGTATATGCCCCTTTTCTAAATTGAACATGCGTACAAATCTGTAAATGATGATTTAAACATTACAACAATTCCAGACTTCAGTCATACCCAGATCATCATACTTATAGACTACAACATGCGCCAGTTATTTAGATACAAGATCAAACCACATAAAGATAATTCACTCCAAGCCTTAAGATCCTGATACATCATTAGATCTTATCCTTCATCAAGCGCTAAGGTTCATCCTTCAATCAGATCAAGCACAACACCATAAGCCAATAACCTGCATATTAAATCTCACACTTCTTCAGATATTCGATACTTGCACATCTTGGCCTAATGATCTCCTCCTCCTTTTATAGTTTTAGGCCTTTCTCAATACCATGGACCAAAACCACTTAGGACCAATACCTTGGACCAAATACCTTGGACCAAATACCTAGGGTCAATACCTCGGACCAAATACCTTGGACCAATACCATGGACCAAACACTTTGGACCAAAAATTTAGTTTTCCAAGGTATACGCGCTTTTCCTTCTGAGATAGTGCATGTGTACGTATATGCAACTGGGATACAGTGAACCCACGTGTATACAACGCTTGGCCAATGGCAAACCTGCGTATAACTCTCTTTCTTCATTCTGTGAAGTTTGATTTGTAACTTTGTGTTGTTAACCTGTTGTATTGTGATCTGTCATCTGAGTAAGTTGCCATCAAGGACAACACTTGTGTCATAATGCCAACAACTATGACATCTCAAGGTTACAAAAAAATTTTAGTCTAAAACTTCACTTAAAAAGGTTATAGTGAAATTTTCAATGTGCCTATTGTAAAATTGATTTTATAATTAGTTAGAAACTCTATCTTCCATACGTTATATATCTAAAAATATAGTGAACCAAAACATGAAATTTTGATCACCTATCCTATAATATTTTTCCTTGGCTTGTGAACAATTTTATAATTTTAAGATGACTCATTTAGAACTGATTTTAGGATTAGTCACAAACCTTATCTTCCATAGGCTATATTTTTTAAAGTATAACAAACTAGAACTTGAAATTTTGACCACCTATAACTTGATATTTAGCTGCTATCTCCTCAAAATTTTGTTATCTAAATCCACCCTCAACCCCCAAAAATAAAATTGTAGCAAAAATGTCAAGGTGTTGATTGAAGAATTAAAACCCTAAGAGCATAGCTCTCGTACCAAAGGTTATGATCCAAACACATTGAAATTAATAGAAATTTAATGAATACAATCTACTCTGAGTGGAAACCTCCTTATACAATTAATCCAATATATAAGACAAAATATGATGATCTTAAAACTACATCTTCTTAGTTTATATATAAAAGATAAAAGAGACAAGTAAAATTAAAAGGTCTAACTAACTACACTAATATAACAATATAAATATAATTCACTATTTAAAACTTTACATGAGACTTTATACTTAAAATGCATATGAAGCTTTATACTTAAAATGCATCTTTGTCCAGTGCTTAACCTTCCTTTTTAGTAAAATAAAAGACACATAACCTAAATAATAATATCTAACTCAATTTATGGTAAAAATAATAAATTACAACAGCAATAAATAATTAAAAAATTAGAATATCACAAAATGTTATACATTTATTGATGACTTGCTCTTTAACAATGCAATTTCCAAATCGCTGAAAACCACAATTACATTACATTATACTTCCTTCTCACGTTAACATGAGACTTATTTATTAAAGATGGCTTCTGCGCACAACAGCCTATCTATTTGGGAACCTAGGATAAAAGCCTAACATAACAGCAACAAAGAGAGCATGTGTGAAGCTATAGAAATGGATAGTCTGTGTAACCAACCACTGGATCAGAAATGTAGAAAGTGTCTCTGTTGTATTTGTTGAGAGGTGCATTTAACTCAAACCTTCTAGGCAAATCCGGGTTGGCCAGGAAAAGTCGACCATAAACTACAAGATCAGCCTTGCCATTTGCAATTGCTGCATTTCCATCTTCTCTGTCATAACCCCCTGCAACCAAGAAGTTTCCCTTGAATGCCTTCTTCATTGGAAGTAGACTCTTGTTAGTTGCAATTGCTTCTCTTGAAGTTACAATTCTGGGCTCCACATAGTGGGCATACAGGATGTTGTATTTATTTAAAGCCTTAGCCATGTAGAGCCCCAGTGCCTCAGGATCTAAGTCACTAGTATCTCCATGTTTTCCAAATGGAGAGAGACGTATTCCCAGTCTCTCTGGGCCAATTTCATCTGCCACTGCTTCAACAACTTCCAGAGGAAACCTGCACCGGTTCTCAAGTGACCCACCATATTGATCGGTCCTGTTATTTACCCCTTCTTTCATAAATTGGTCAAGAAGATATCCATGAGCACCATGAATTTCAACACCATCAAAACCTGTCACAAAGCCACCAAAACTATGAATGGAAGAAGGTAGGAATTTCCTATTTAGTTGATGGAGATAACCATCATGATGTAATGTGAATTGAAAAAATTCACATTACCAGAGTCATTCAGTGTCATGGCTGAGGTTAAATTCAATGTCATTTATATGGAAAACAGACAAAAGCCAGGGTCCATATTTTTGGGTAAGAAAAGTCATATGATCTGTTAAAGAAAAAAATCTTGAGATCTTCCTGTGGCTTATGTATTATCTGTGCAAAGAACAATCACCTGCTTTGATAGCATTTCTTGCAGCAAGACGAAAATCATTAACAATATGTGGAATCTCCTCAGTTTTTAGAGTTCGAGGAGTGGAAAAATCTGCATAATCTTTGCCGTTGGGTAGGAGAATCCGTCCTGATATTTTTTTATCTGATGACGAAAAGGGAGCCTGGCCATTGGGTTGATAATCTGCATTCTATAAATTTGTCATTAAACTGCAAAACATACTTTGGAAGCCAAATTAATAGAAACCTAATACATATAGATCCACATTGATTAGTTTGAAACCTTGGCAATTCAAAATCTAGAAAATATATCTCAAATTACCTCTACTCACGAAGCTTATATTCAGAAAACATACAGATCTGTCAAGTCATTCCATGGATAGCAATGCAATGCAAAGCATAGAAACTTACCCACATGGGAAGCCCTTCCAGTGTGCCAAATCTGACAGAAGAAAATGCCTCCTTTCTCATGGACAGCACTGACAATGGATTTCCATGCTTCTACCTGCTCCTCTGTCCAAATTCCAGGAGTATCTGGATACCTGTCCGTTCCACATTTTATTATAATTTTTATATAATAATTCAATTTTAAAGTAATGTTTAATAAATATCAAATTGGTATATGAAATTTTTGTTTATGAAAAGAGATTCTTCTAGTTTTTTGTTCCTAGAAAATTAGAAAATACATACTTTTAAACAACATGCTCTGAATCATAAAAAGCTGGTAACAAGCACTTGTGGTTACTATAACTACTGATGTGGGTATCTGAGAGAGAAAATGTTAGCCTACCCTTGGGCAGAGTCGGAGACGCCAGTAGCTTCTGTAATGAGAAGACCTCCAGGGCTGGTTCTCTGGGAATAGTATAGGATTGCATGTGGTTGGGGTATGTTGTTGTAGGATCTCTGTCTGGTCAACGGTGCCAAAACCACCCTGCCACACCCCTTCCAGCATTAACAAACAGAAACTTACATAAAATTGAAAAATCTAACAGAGGAAATGAGAAAAGGGTCAGCAGAAGATTGATGGTTGATACCTGTGAGACAAGCTGAAGGAGCCCAACTGGTACGGTGTCAACAATGGGATTTTCTGCTCCTGCAGCGTTGATTGATTTTCTTCTGCGCTATGCTTTCCACCTCCCATGTTGATTCCTGTCCTTCCTCCAACTGCTGTTCTTTTTCTGCAATGAGAGCGGTTGAGCTCCACCGATTTGGCAAAGCAGGTTGGAGCTCGATAGATTTATTGTGTTCTGATTTGGGGGATTATAAAGAATTCCAGTGTAAGTTTTATTCGATAGTCATGCCGGCTGAATGTTTGAAAGCTGTGTGGTCCATCATGGCTGCTGAATGCTCGACAGACTTATGACACACTCACTTATTGGGTTATAAAGAATTCCAATTGCAACTTTAATCAATGACGCACTCACTTATTGGGTTATTAAGAATTCCAATTACAACTTTAATCATATATCACTAACGTCATGGCTGATCACACACTCAACCAGAGGCCCCATATGGGATAAGCGTGGTCTATTTGAGGTTCGTTGACCTTTTCTTGTTTCGGTAAGTTTGAATGGTGTAGTTTTCACGTTTTCAACGCTATGAGTGGCTGGCTGGTTATCTATCATTATTGACGCTCTCATCTTTTGAAAGTGCGAAAACTTTCCTGACGCTCTCATCTTTTGAAAGTGCGAAAACTTTCCTTTAATGAAATGGGAGAGAGAGGTAGTTAAGTATTTAGGTAAAAAAGAGTAGTAAGTGGTAGGTTATCTATCACGGTGAAATTTTTTTATTTAATTATTATTATTATTCAATTTTAAAGATATGAATTTTTAGGAAGAAACACATGTTTTTAATTATTAGGTTAATTTAAACTATATCTATATTGGTGATCTTATTTTTTGAAAACTTTCCATTAATAAAATGGAAATAAAAAACTAGTTAAATATTTAAGGTAAAAAAGAGCAATAGTATCCCTAACTTTTAAGTGGCTAAAATGGTGCAATGATGGCAAAAAACAATTTTTCCATATTCATACTTTCCATCAATGAAAAGAGTTTTTCCATATTCATACTTTCCATTAATGAAAAGGGGATGGAGAGGTAGTTAAGTATTTAAAGTAAAAAGTAGCAGTGGCATCTATAAGCAACTAAAGTGGTGTGGTGGCACCAAAAAAACATTTCCATATTTTCTAGACTTTTATATGTAATAACCTCTCTTACATAAATTTACTAAATTTCACATAAATGGGATGGATTGTCTTTTATGACGAGGATGATTATTTTATGATGTATAGGATGGAGAGATGCTTTTGGAAAAAAAATGTGATATTTTTTAAGTTTTAATTATTATATCATAATTTATAAATTTATTGATAATACATTAAGATGGATAATTGTTTTTTTTAGATTATTTGGATGATGTATGATTTGAAGATTTAATTTTTGTGCATCTTACAAAGATGTTATTTTATTTTGGTAGATCCAGGACAATTTCTTAGATGTGATGGTGGTAGTATTTTTCATAGGCTTTAAGCAAAGGGTTTGATCTTGGCTTCCTTCGAGATAAGAATGGTACTTCACATATGGTGGAGGGACACTTAGTTCCCAATGACATCAATGGGAGGATTGGTGGTACTAGTCCTCCAACCTCATTGATTTTAGTTTGCATTGGTTTTGAAAACACTTCAAAAAAAAATGGAAACCCTTATGGAGTTTTTGAAATGGTGACTCTAGTGTGGTTCATGGCAAGGAAGGTTTCATCAATGGTTTCCTTGATTTAGCACTACAATAAGGAGGGTACTATAGTACCCAAGAGGGTGGTTTGACTAGATGAAAGAAAAAGGTGGTGAAAAGTTGAGGCGGGGGGTTGTTGTGGTTGTAAGTGAGGGGATTGGTGTTGATCATATTCTTGATCTTTCTAGCAAAACCCTTGTTATAAAATTCTTGGGACAATGTATTAAGATGGATAAGCTTTGGAATTGGGTGTTAGAGGTATGTGTATTGTACCCAACTGCGCTAATGCCTTATTATGGCTATGGGTATCCAGAATTGACCTCCAAGATTAAATTATGGAGAAGTGCTTACCATAATTTCCTCTTTCTATAACCACCTCAAAACCTAATATTGATATTGCCATCATCTTTTGTTAGTATAGGGATTTCAAACATGTAAATTTCATTTTGAACCGGGCTCCAAGCACAAACTTATGTCAAATTAACGATCTATCCACTCCATGTGCCACATCAACATCTATATAGTACCACATGGTTGACATAACATGTCCACATGTCAACATTACACTAGATCATGTCCTCTAAGGGACCACGTCAATTTGCCACATCGACATCAGTTGTCATATCGAGCCCGGTATGTATTGGGAGGAAATCTCTATAGCTATTGCCCAACCTCTTGATACTCAACCATTAATCTCCCAATCATTTAATCCTGATCACTCAATACTTAACAGTAATTGACAAATTCCTGTTTCCAATAGCTTACATGGTTCGGAGTTTAGTCACTATTGAGAGAAAAACTCAACACATCATCCCAATTATCCTAAAATCTTGTTGTCCAACTATTGACCTCTCAAAACACCAAGACTAAACTTTTTTGCTTAATATTCCCCAACTATGGCAACATATAGTCTCTCAATTTTATTAATATCATGTCTTCATGCTAGTAGTAACTCCATAGATCTCCCAATACCCAGCATACAATAGCTTGACATCTGTGCCACTACCACCTTGGTTACCACCTATTGCACACTCTAATCCACACCATGTTGTGAAACCTTACCACATGAACTGCTATGCCATTTCCACATCAACATGTCACGTCATCTAGGACTATGCCTCATGCCACATCATGATGACATGCCATTTACCACATAGATGTGTCATGTCATTTTACATCAAAACCACATCAACAATGTCATCATGCCATGTGTACCCTGCTGGCCCTGTATCATGTCCAACAATATTGGGGAGGTAACACAAAAGATACCATGGAATCTTATGATAGTTGAATCTTGATAACCCAATGCACATCAAGCACTTGACAAAGAAATTTCCTAGCCATTGGTGTCGGTTGGCTTCCATCAATACCAGGGGAGGAAATACAACCACCAACCCTGCATCTCCAAACCCATGTCTCATATTGTTCTAACACTTCAACTTTGATGGCTTGAACTATATGGTAATTGACGATAAGATAGCACATCAATTGATGGACGATACTCGGGTCTATCTGTATCATTATATTTCAAGGTTCATATCAATATAAACTCCCATTACTTAGCTCTAGCTAGACCAACGTTTTGGTATCATGATGTCAACAACTCGACATACCAACGAATGATGAGAAAATACCTATCTATCAACTGACTGGACAAGAACATCCCTATTGACTGGACAAGAACATCCCTATTAAAATTTTTGCATGTGTATTTCAATGAAGTGTCAAATACTCAGGACTTGATAACCCAATAGCCACTTTTTCTTAGGAACCATGTGACTCAGGGTGGGATCTAAGGACTTCCATCCCCAAATTTCTACCTTTTTCATATGATTTCAAAATCCATAGAGATTGAATCTAATAAAATGAAAATATTTCCATACAACTTTTAATAATACATAAATATTTACTCACTACCAAATTAATTCCAATGCCTTTCACGCAGCCACCTACCCATTGTATCATAGAATAAATAAATATCATCAACTAAATATATATTATTAAAAAAATTATACTATAATAATGTAATGCAAATTATATTATAATAAGGTAATGCATCTAAATAGATTGATTGAAGTAAGTTCGGTTAATGAATAAAATTCAAATATAAATTGAATATACATCCTATAGATCTATATTCTAGAGGGACAACATAAGTTTGACCCGCAACTAGAGGGCCATTTTAATATTACTAACTTTTTATGGCCACCGACAAAATTGGTTTGCCTTTTTGTTTTTTCTTTTATTACTGATGATATCATTTCTAGAAAGTGTGAAAAAAATCCATTAAATAATTGGTGATGAAGAGGTAGTTAACTATTTTAAGGAAAAAAGGAACAATGTTATTCATCCATGGTGGCTAAAATGGTGTCACAAAAGAAGGTTTTTCATATTATTAAATTTTTATATGAATTAATTTTTATTTTATATAGAAATTGAATTGATTATTTCATAATAAATATTTTCAGATAAATGGATGGATTCTAAGTTATAATTATTTATCGATAGTATATTAAGATGGATGACTTTAGGATTTGGGGTATGCCTTAAAATTATTTTTGCTTGGCTAAGAGCTCATATTCCTCAGACGTAAGGAAACAGATTAATGACCCAAGACCCAAAGGTATCTGGAAAGAGTGCAAGTGCTCTCCCTTACGAACCACTAGCAGGTTATTCCAGGTGGCATGGTTTTCCTTGAATAACGGTGATGAGTAAGCTTGCATTCATGGTTAGCAGCCAGAGATGGTTGTCCTCACTTATGGTTTGACAACTAATTTATAATAGGTTTTCCAACTGTGTAAAAAAAAAAGATGGATGACATTATTTTTTGGTAGATTATTTGGATGATGTTCATTTTTAATATTCATTTTGTGTGCATCCTATAGAGGTGTCATCTTATTTTGATACACCCCAGGATAATATCTTAAAGGTAGATCAACCATGTGGTGGTGAAAGTGTTTTTTCATAGGTGTTAACCAAAAGGTTGGACCTCAACGTCCTTCAAGATCTGAATGGTACTATACATGTGATGGAGGGTAACTTAATTACTATTGACATCAATGAGAGGATTGGTGGTACTAGTCCCCCAACCTTATTGACTTCAATGTATTGGTTTTTACAACACTTCAAAATAGAGTGGAAACCCCTATGAAACTTTTTCAAATGGTGACTCTAGTGTGGCTCATGATAAGAAAGTATTTATCAAGGGTTTCCTCAATTTAGGGATACAATAATGAGGTACTCTAGTGCCCAAAAGGAAGGTTTTATTGGGTGAAAGAAGAAGGTGGTGAAAAATCAAGGCAGGGGTTGCTATGGTTGTAGGTGAGGGGATTGGCATTGATCAAATTCTTGATCTTTCTAGTAACCCTTATAACAAAAATTTTGGGATCATAATGTGTTTGGATGGATAATCTTTAGAATTGGTTGTAACCAACCTCCCTAATTCATAATTAAGGCAATGGGGTGTTCAGACCATACCTCCAATGTTAAATTATGGAGATGGGGTTAGTAGAATTCCTCTGTCTAGAACCATGTCAAAACCTGATATTGATATTTTCGTCATCTTCTGTTAGTTAAGGGCAAGTCACAATGATATAAATTTGATCTTGAACCGAGCTCCAGGTACAAAGTTATGCTTAGTTAATGACCTATCCAGCCCATGTGCCACATCTCCCAATATTTAGCTCTAATTAGTCCGACACTCTAGTATCATGATGCCAACATCCTTCATACCAACAAATGATAGGATGATTCTTATCTATCAACAGATAGAAAAGAACATTTGTATTGGGGTTTTCGCATGTGTATTTTAGTGAGTGCCAAATACCCAGGGCTTGATATCCCAATAAGCCCTTTTCTTGGTGGCCATGTGACCAAGGGTAGGGGTTAAGGATTCCAATCTCCAAGTTTCCAAACTTTTTGCATATGATCTCAAAACCCATAGAGGAGCCAATCCAAAATTCCAAGAGTTCACCCTTGAACTTCGAGAAGTTATAATAGAGCTTTAAAACTTGTTCTAAAAGTATGAGATTAGATTTAATAAGATAGGGATATGCCCATAATTTTTTTGATGATACACAAATATTTAGTAACCTGTGAAGGGAACCTTAAATCTTTAGCTACTTACCAAACATTTTTGCAAGCCACTATTTCATAAGATAAATACACACACACACACACACACACACATATATATATTATTTTATTTTTTTGTAAGCTTTAGAGATTCAATTGATCAATCATAAATGAAATATATCATATACAATCATGACTCTTTTTCTAGCACAATGTGCCATATACTTACAGGAACATAGCTAAGGTGTATGGGAGTGAGAATAAGAAAGAATACATAGAGGAACATAAGAAACAATTACAAAAGAGAATCAACCAAATTGGGGCATGTCCTTAGAGCGGGCTTTCTTTCCTTTCTTTTTCAAAACCTTGACACAAACTTCTAAAGGTGGGTCTATCAAAGCAGTCTAAAGATTATCATTACATGTTGAAGGAGAATCCTTATCAAAGTCCAAATAATCCGACTTATGAACTCGCTTCAATGCATCCAAAGAAGCATTATTATTCACTATCTATGTGCTTACCAAATGAGCATGGTTCACAATAGGACCCTCATGAGACTTTTGAGGAGTTGAAGTCTAAACCTTATCCACTAAATGCATTTCATCATTAGATCCTTCATCATCCTTGTCTAAAATGCAAGAAACCCCACCCTCCATAGGATGTGGGTCATAGGGCTTCCAACTTTTAGCTCTAGAATTTCGAATGTTCCGTTTTTGGTGAGATTTGAACATAAAGCAAGGATTATGTAAATGGCCTATTTGATGATAGAAGTGGTAGAAAAAAGCAATGTTCTCATAGTCCAAATCCCGAATCCAATGAAAATCACCCATGTTGGAATTGATTTGGTCTGGAAGCCCTTTATTGATATTGATTTCAAGACATATTATGTCATAGGTGTAAACACCTAGCAACCTACAAGAAGGGTCGGTTGTAAGGAAATGGCCTAAGGAGTTTCCAATGCCTTGAAAGACTAAGTAGTGCCACAAGTGAGCAAGCATATTACGAAGTTGGACCCATGATGGTAGCTTGGTAAACACTGTTGTAGAAGGGTCAAAATCTAGAAACCAAGGGGTTAGGAATATTCCAACATTGACCCATACCTAGGTTCCTTTAGATAACATTTTATGGTAGTATTTCGATTTAGAAAACACCATAATAAAGAAGTATTCAGGGAAAAAAATAATCTTGCAATTCTTGGTCCATGAGGAATGGATCCATTGGTAAAGATTGTTCGAGTGGGGCCATAAACCATTGAAATGACAAATTAGGGCTGACTTTACATAGAGATGATGGAGGTCCCCAAGATCAAGGCAAGAGATTTATAAAGAGGGAACTTCCTCATATTTTTCGACTAGAAATGACCCAAGAGTCGCCTAGGATTGAGCTGCCTTTGAGGATGGTTGAGGATGGACAATATCTTTATAATAAAAATATCATGAGGAGAAAGGATTTCCCACATCCCCCTCTCATAAACAAAGGGCCATAAAAGTAGTGGCATCTTTACCAATATTATAAACTAAAACAAGGGAATAATCATCCAGTTTCTTACGTTCGAAAAGTAAGCATTGCAAGAAAGATGGAATACCCACTTGGAGCTCTAGGGAAAACTTGAGGTCCCATACCAAATCTATGGAGTGAACCCCAAGGATCAGTGATTTCACAGAGAGAAGCCTAACAAAGATCTGAAAATAAATTAGAGGAACCAAGGTCTAAGAGCATAGGATCATAAAAGAGTAGGGTAGCGAGATTTTAACACCATCACTGCGACAACCTTTGATGCCCTGAAAAATGGTCGAGAAATTAGAAACATGTGAGAAAGTGGAAGAAACGAGGTCATATCTTTTGACTTTGAGCATCATATTTATGAGCTACCACTGCAAATTTTAAGAAGAGGTAGTCGAACCCTCCAAGTCACTGAAATATTATTTTGCGTTTCAATCACTGCTGCACCAAGAAAAAAAAACAGAGTGAGATCCTTTAGCTATGAGCGTCACATTTATGAGCTACCATTGCAAATTAAAATAAAAGGTAGCCAAACCCTCCAAGCTTTGGCATAATCGTCACACTAATATAGAAGAGTAGATTTAGAAAGTGCCACAAAGGTGTTTCTTGATGTCTCCTTCAAAAACCCTCCTTCAATAAAGGGTTACATATCCAACAATTCCTTCTCTTGGGCACACATTGAGGTTTCATCTGAATGTGTTGTTGTTGCAATGCCACCATTATGTTTTCCCTAACTTAACTTTTATCATTTAGTTGTTCTTGATATATATATTTTTTATTATTACGTTATATTATATTTATTAAAAATTAATATAAAAAATCATATTGCATTAATTAATACATTTGAATGTATTGTTTGAACTAATGTTATGTTATCATTCTAGTTTGCTTATTGAATAAAATTTAAAATTGAATATACATCATATAAATCTATACTCGACAAGGACCATATAAGTTTTACCATGGAAACTAAACGAACATTTTACGATTACTAATTTTTTTATGACCACAAAAAAATTGATATTCTTTTTTAGTTTTTAAACCATATGGGTGGTTGGCTTATATCTTTCATTATTAATCATACCGAGTGTGAAAAACTTCCCATTAATGAATTGGTGATGAAGAGGTACTTAACTATTTAAGTGAAAAAGGAGAAATAATATTCATCTATTGTCGCGAAAATGGTGTCACAATAGAAGATTTTCAATATTTTTCAAATTTTACATGTATTAACTTTTATTAGGTAACATTCATAAATTCACATAAATTGGATGGATTATTTTATAACAAAAATAAAATGGTGTTGTCTACCAATGCCACAAATTTATAAGGATGACAAATTTTTTGTCGCATTTTTTTTTCAAAAAATCAGATGTTGGAGTGTTTGAGTTTCTTTTTTGATGGTGGAAATAGATTTATCGCCATCAAGAATCCATGGGGCACCCAAAATCTCGAAATTTAACAATTGTAACCTAGATTTTCAAAAATTTATGTCAGATTTTATCATAATCTTGTCGGAATGGGCTCTTTAGACTACACAAAATAAAATTATCATCTATTTTATACTTTAAATATTATATTATAATTTATAATTTTTTATTCATGGTACATTAAGATGGATGAATTAATTTTTTTAGTAGATTATTTGGACGATGTTTAATTTGAAGATTCAATTGTTGTGCATACTATAAAGGGGTAATCTTATTTTGATAGACCCTAAGATAATGTCTCAAAAGTATATTTGCCATGTGGTAGTGACATTGTATGTTTATAGGTGTTAAACAAAGGGTTGGATCTTGCCTTCCTTCCAGATATGAAAATTAATTCACATGTGATGGAGGGGAACTTAATTCCCATTGAAATTAATGATAGGGTTGGTGGTACTAGTCCCCAAGCTTCATCGACTTCAGTGTGCATTGTTTTAACAACACTTCAAAAAGGAGTGGAAACCTTTATGAAGTTTTTTCAAATGGTTTCTCTAGTTTGGGTCATGATAGGGAAGTTTTTATCAGTAGTTTCCTAAATTTAGGGATACAATAAAAAGGGTACTATAGTACCCAAAAGGAATGTTTGATTAGGTGAAAGAAGGTGGTGAAAAATCAAGGCAGGGGGTCGTTATGGTTGTAGGTGAGGGGATTGATGTTGATCAAATTATTGATCTTTCTAGTAACCCTTAGTAGAAATTATTCGGACAATGTATGGGGATGAATAAGCTTTAGAATTGGGTGTTAGAGGTGTGTGGAATATACCCATCCTTCCCAATCCTAATTAGGGCTATGGGGTGTCCAAAACTGGCCTCCAAGCATAAATTATGGAGATGGGTTTATCAAAATTTCCTTTTTTTTGTAACCACCTTGAAGTTTGACACTGTTATTTCCATCGTATTTTTTCATTAAGGGCTTTCCAATCATATAAATTTCATCTTGAATTGAGCTCCAGGATCAAATTTATGCTTACTTAAAGGTTTGTCCACTCCATGTGCCATATCAGCATTCATATAATATCCCGTGGAAACCCATGTCCATGCATCAACATTGTACTAAGCAACATCTATTGTGGGATCACATCACTCTGCCATGTTGATATTAGTTGTCATATCAGGCTCAACCTATATTGGGTGGAAAGCTTGATAGTAACTACCCAACCTCCTGATATCTGACCACGAATCTCTTGATCATTGAACTTTTATCATTTGATACTTGATGGTAGTTGATGGATACCCATATTTGATAGTTGATTGAGTTTTTGATTCTGCCAGTATTAGGGGGAATGCCTAATACCTTGTATGAATTAGCCCAAAAGCCTGATGCCCAACCACTAACCTCTCGACACACCGGGATTGAACTATGCCACTTAAAATTCTTTAGGCAATGGATAGTCTATCGATTATGTTACGATCGAGGCTCCACACCAGTAGTAACTCCATAGATCTCATAATATCTGACATCCAATAACCCAACATCAATGGCACTACCATCCTAGACACCACTTACTATGTAGACTTATCCACTTCATGATGTGTCCCCTTGCAATGCAAACCACCATGTCATCATGTCATGTCTTCAAGGACTATGCTCCATGCCTAATCTGAAATGATCATAAACTAAATATTGATGTAGAATTGATTAACCATTAATGATTTGAATGTTATTTAAAGCATGCAAACCGAGGAAAAACTACTTGAAAAGAACACTTTACGACATCTGAATAAACATGAAATCGATGCATAATAGAAGTACAAATAGTAAAAAGACAGTGATACCAGACAACAAATTGATGACGGAGTTTGTCCTTGATGGACTACGTATCTGGGTCCGCTTTCAAGATGGGCGACTGTTTTTATTAGGAATGAGAAGAAAGGAGTCGATTACACAGTGATTTAGTCAAACTGAGCTTACACACAAAAAATTTTGACCTCTATCATCAGATATCCCTCTAAACCAGCTTTCCAATGCTACTTACGGTGTCCAAAACTGACCACGGATGCTCCTGAAACACTGAAAACAAAATCGCATATGTCCTCCAGAATTTGCATACAAAAGTCAAAACCACTCCCCTTGATCAATGAAGAGAAATTCGCCTCTTATAGGCCTATAGATGCATGAAAACCTCCTCTTACTGCATTTGAGGTGAATTTGGTTAGGTTTGGATCAGATTTACAACTCGGTCTAGTTGCAAGAGGACACCTAGGGCTAGTTGTTATTGTGGTGGAATTAATTTTGTAACAAAACTTTAAAAAAAAAAAAAAACTATAATAGACTTTGGTTTTATCTCCGAACCATTAGCAGTTATGGTGGCGCAACTTGGGTGGACCGATGGCATGTGACTATGCGATCTAACCCTTGGTGGCCACCTAGCCATAACTACCCACCAAACTCGTTGCATATAAACTCCTCACTGTGCACATGTAATCCGCAACGGTTTATGCTACGGTTTACTCCAACGGTTCTCTAAGCTGGCAGTCAACTCCACTACTTCCCGTTCACATGCTAACTGTCTACAGTTAGGTAAGCTCCGTAGTTTTTAAACCCGATGGTTAAAACAATGTCGTGTTCACATGACATGCCAGTTCAGATGCGGTCTATGCTGCGGTTATGGCTAACCCCAATGGTTGTTGCTTAACCATACCTGGTCACATGTTTCCAACGCAGTTAGATGACCACGCGGTCTTCTCACTATGTTTTTTTTAATTTGCAATGTTTTAACATATTTACAAAGGCCGAGAGGGTTTAGCCTTAGGGAAAATGTATTTTAATGTATGTTTAATACATAGATTTGATGCATGGTGTAGTTCTAGGTTTAGGTTAGGGTTTGGATTAGGATTTGATTTGTAATGTTTGTTTTAGGGTATGGTTTTAGGGATTAGGACTAGGACTTACATCAAGACCCATTTACAAACCTTTTTACAATCATTTGTCACAATGTGACAAAACCACACACATCATCAACTCCAGCTATCTTTGCGACAACAACCCTAACGATGAACCTATGCCACGGACGACACCCATGTCAAACCCAAATCCTGCGAAGATGAACGAAAAAACACATGTCATCGACCAAATCTTGGGGAACTGTCTATGAACTCATGTTGACAACTAGGTACAACCCATATCAACTGAACGCCATGAACACTATGAACATTACCTGAACAACCTGATCCACAACCAACACTATCGATCTGTCGAAGCTGAACTAAAGCGACGACGACATTGAAAACGGATGACGACACTTGAACACCTGTACAATTGAATTAATGGAATCCTCCTAGATTAATGCCACATCACAATGACACCTCATCTACCATGTTAATGTGCCACATCATTCTATATTAGTGCCACATCAACCATGTCATCATGCCACGTTGTACCCTACTAGCTATGTACTGATTCCAATGATATCAGGGAGGTAGCACAAAATATCCTTCAAATATCCCAATAGCTAAATATTGACATTTGACATACTTTATGCACTTGATGAAGATATTTTCCAATCATTTATGTGGGTTAGCTTTTGTTAGTATCAAGGGAGGAAACCTAACCACCATCCTATGATATTCCCACTTAGCAATATTGCTAAGGGGAAATATCAAATTTTCCCATTTTATCTTATTTTTTGTTTATACTTAGGAAAAGTGGGTTATGGGGCCCTACTTGAATTTTGAAACTAAGGAAAGGCCCAAACATTAGAGAAAAGGAAGAAAATTGAAGTGTTGGTGGAAGGTGGGGACCACTCATGAAGAAATATGCCCCCCTAGGAAATATGCACTCCTTGGAGGGAAAATGATGGGTAGTTTGATGGCTAGTCCCACATGGGTAATTGGGAGGCACATTGACAAAAGAGGAGGTACTCATTTTTGGCATTTTTTATCATTTGAGCATTCACCTTTACTAGCACGCTTGAGTTGAAGGCCAAGTCTGCATGTATTGTTGAGCACAAGATATTTTTAGGTGAGAATATCACCCCATGCTTTGATGGACTTCGAGTGCCAGCCCTAGGAGCGAATTCCATCAATTTCAGATCGATTCAGGGGCATTTCAGCATGTTGTAGGAGCAGCTTCAATATATACTAGATAGGCTTGCACAATCCATTTCCTTGCCACACGTGGGACACATAGAGGAGGTCGAGTTTGGGAATGAGATTGTGGGAGCATATCGGAAGGGAGCTTTGTTGACTTTTCAGCCATTTTGGGAGCATAAGGAAGCCTTATTTACATATGGGTTGAAATACCCAACAGCTGGAGGAGCTAGGGGAAATTGGGCCAAAATTCCAAGGTCGACATTTTCCCAATTCCTTCGTGGGTTTTTGTGGGTTATTGGTGGAGAACGCAGGGTTAATTTACTAGAATTTTTTTAGCAATGAAGGAGGCCCTAGTAGCCATTGTTTGTAGCCAACAATGTAGTTTTCATTAAGACAACATAGGGCTTGTTTGTGATAGACACATTTCATGTTAGAACAGCTGATTTCATCAATTGGGCATTATTATCTTGCCTTAGGCAAGCCCAGGTGCATGCTTTCTGATCTTACTTTTGGACCCAACATTTATATTAGTAAAATGGCTCAGCTCTATGTAGTTTATGGAAATTTCTAGGTCTTTAATGTACTGGAAATTTTTATGTGTGTTTTTTCTATGTTTTCTTTGTTTATCGTTGTAAATTTCCACTAGGAATATTACAATGGTATCAGAGTTCATAGTCTTGGCCCAGCCTGTGGGAGAAGCATCAATTTATGACACCAGAAGACCAACAAAATGTGACTTACTAGAGACAGAGGTACATGAGTAGAGAGAGGTAGTTAAAAATTTCCCCAGATCCAGTGATATTTGAACCAGAGGTCGAAAGGCCAAGCATGGTGGATAATGAGGGAGACAAAAGGAGTAAAGAGGAGGAGTTTGTTAGAAAATTATATATTATAGAGCAATGGAACACATAAAATATTGCAGAAATATAAACACAGAAAACGCATAAAACAAGAGAGACACAGATATATATGGTTCACCCAGTTTGGGCTACATCCACGGAGAAATAGCCAGTCCTTATTTTATTATATTATCCAGCAAACTGAAGAAATACAACCTACAACAGATCCGTTGTAACACCCTCTTCACTCTCAATCTCCTCTCTCTTCCTCACTCAAAATATAGATATATATAGACACAATACAATTCCCTCATATATAGTGAGGGGTTGCCTTCTAGGGCAAAAAACCCTAAATTAAACATAACTTCTACCGTTAGATCATCCGCCTAATGAACGGCCCAGATTGAATAGAAATTACTAGACTTTTACTAGGCAATTTTACATCTATTTTTAGCTTAGGGGGACCGCTGGCCCCTGGACTCCCCAGCCGGGGGGATTTACCCTCATGGGGGGCACAAGTCTCCCTTGCACCCCCCTCGTAGAGGGGTGTACAATCTTCCTGGGGTATACATCTGGCTGAAACCTTTGAATACAGAAGATAATCAGGCTCCACACCCAACAATCTCCCACATGGAGACTGATTATAGAAACTCCACCGCTGCCTCATTTGCTAGACAATGACTCCACTTTCGACCTGGCTATTTCTCATCTTCTTCATCATACTTGAAGACCAATTGAAACTGAGAAAATTCTTAGTTTCTCCCTGGTTACAACTTTTGTTAGCATATCTGCAGGATTCTGGCTAGTGTGAATCTTTTCCAGCTTCAACTATTCATCTTCCAACGTTGACCGTATGAAATGGTACTTGAGCTATATATGCTTAGTCCTGGAATGAAATGCAAAGTTCTTTGCAAGATGTATGGCACTATGGCTGTCACTGTATAACCTACCCCTACTCTTGCTTCTTACCCAATTCATCCAGAAACCTTTGTAACCAAATCATTTCTTTACTAGCCTCTGTAGTAGCAACATACTCTGCTTCTGTTGTTGAAAGTGCAACAACACTTTGGATTTTTGAAACCCAACTAACAATTGTTCCACATACAGTAAATACATATCCTATAGTGCTCCTCCTGTTATCTCTGTCACCTGCCATATCTGCATCAACATATCCCTGTAG
>APFE031328428.1:19605-32019 GCA_000404065.3 Pinus taeda | reverse complement strand
CCAAAAGTCTTTAAAAATGAGTAGTTTACCTTTTTACCTGTCCATGCCTCCTCTAGAATACCACCATCCAAGTAACTTTAAGGCCCTCTATTTATTAGATAAACAACATTATCTACATCATTTGCCCAAAATTGTAAAGGCAATCATGCATGCAATCTCATGCACCTTGCATGCTCCATGATTGTCCTGTTCATCCTTTCTGACACACCATTTTCCTGTGCTATTCCTGGAACTGTCTTCTCTCTGCAAATTCCATTCTCTGAACAATACCTATCAAACTCTTTTCTGCAATATTCACCTCCATTATCTGATCTGAGACACTTCAAACTTTTCCCTGCCTCATTTTCAACCAAAGCTTTCCATTTATTGAAAGTATTAAATACACCAGATTTATTTCGAATACAATAAATCCAGGTTTTTCTGGTTGCATCATCAATAAAGTAACATAGTAATGAGAGCCACCAAGAGATGATACTTGAGTAGGTCCCCATACATCTGTATGCATAAGCTCTAATTTTTCGCTCTTCTTTTCTTTCCCAACTCTAAGGAATCTGACTCTGTTCTGTTTTCCATAAACACATTTCTCACAGAATTTTAAATCAACATGCTTCAAACCTAGCAACAAACTTCTTGAGTGAAGAATCTGCATCCCCTTCTCACTCATGTGCCCAAGCCAATGATGCCACAATACCATATCTTCTCTTGTATAGGTTAAAGCATTAACAGAATTAGAAATGCCATTGCATAAATACAATGTACCAACCTTTTCTCCTTTCGCTATTACCAGGGATCCTTTAGTGACCTTCTAGGTTTTATCTGTGAAAATAGTTACACAACCTTCACCTCCCAACTTCCCTATTGAAATCAGATTTGTCTTCAGATTTGGAACATGCCTTACCTCTTTTAATAGCCAATGATTTCCATTTTGCTATTTTATGAAAACTATACCCATTCCAACAATTTTACAGGGTTTATCATCACCCAAACGGACTTGTCTAAAATATCCTTAAACATAGTCATGAAAATATTTCTTATCAGGTGTGGCATGGAATGAGGCCACTGAATCTACCACCTAGGAATCAGTAATATTTTCGAAAGAAAGAATCAAAGAATCTTGTAACACATCACCTGTTACATTCACTTCATGATTAGTTTCTTGTTGCGCATCTCCTTCTTTTCCCTTCCGAGACTTGCAATCTTTCTTCAGGTGTCCTTTCTTTCTGCATTTTTAGCACACTATCCCTGATCTGGACTTGGATTTGCCTTTCCTTGATTTACTTCGATATCCTGGGCTCTTTCCTCTTTCCATTTTTCTTCCCCTAGTCTCTGCAGTCAAAGCATTACCTGATGTCCCAGTGGAGCTTTTCCGTCGCATTTCGTCTCTAAGGATTGCACTGACAACATCATCAAACTTTAAAGTACTAGATCCAAAGACAGAGTTACTAATGGCCATAACTAAACCATTCCAACTTTCTGGCAATGAGCACAGAAATAAGAGAGCCCTAACTTCATCATCAAAATTTACCCCTACAGAACTTAACTGACTTGTAACTGTATTAAAATCATTTAAATGATTTGCAACAGATCCACCTTCTGACATCTTCATATTAAATAAATGCTTCATAAGAAATACCTTATTTGAGGCCGAGGGTTTTTCATATAGTTTGGCCAATGCCGACATTAAACCCTGTGTTGTTTTTCCTTTGAAATATTAAACGCTACCGACACTGCTAGGCACAGCCGTATTGTTCCAAGTGAATTTTTGTTGAGAATATCCCATTTTGTATTTGTCATACTCATCGGCTTCTTTGTCTTTCCGCTCAATGGTAGGTATAGATCTCTTTGATACAGATAATCTTCCATCTGCATCTTCCACAACTGGTAGTTTTGGCCTTTGAATTTTTCAACCCTAAACCTACCATCTTCCACCATTGCTCCCACTCGAACCAGGAACCCTTCTCTCTTGCGCGTTTATCAACCAAATAGACCTTCTGCTCTGATACCAGTTGTTAGAAAATTATATATTATAGAGCAATGGAACACATAAAATATTGTAGAAATATAAACACAGAAAATGCATAAAACAAGAGAGACACTGATATACGTGGTTCACCCAATTTGGGCTACATCCATGGAGAAACAGCCAGTCCTTCTTTTACTATATTATCCACCAAATTGAAGAAATACAACCTACAACAGATCCGCTTTAACACCCTCTTCGCACTCAATCTCCTCTCTCTTCCTCACTCAAAATACATATATATATATATAGACACAATACAATTCCCTCATATATAGTGAGGGGTTGCCTTCTAGGGAAAAAACCCTAAATTAAACATAACTTCTACCGTTAGATCATCCGCCTAATGAACAACCCAGATTGACTAGAAATTACTAGACTTTTACAAGGCAATTTTACATCTATTTTTAGCTTCAGGGGCTCTTCCCCCGAACCCCCGCTGGGGGATTGCTGGCCCTTGGACCCCCCAGCTGGGGGGGGATTTACCCCCGCGGGGGGGAAAAGTCCCCCCCACGTGGAGGGGTGTACAGTCTTCCTAGGGCATACATCTGGCTGAAACCTTTGAATACAGAAGATAATCAAGCTCCACACCCAACAGAGTTTTACCAACACCTTCTTAAGGTCATTCAGGATTTGTCTAAGGGTATTGAGGGCTTGATGCAACAAACTTGAAAAAAAAACAAGGACAAAGGGATTCAAGGGTAATTCCAATTTGGCGAGGGATCCAACACTTCACATCGCCACAAAGTTCATGGCCCCAATGCACCCTCATTCCCAGTACACCACCCAAGTCCACTATTCCCAAATTTATAACATCTGGTGCTGGAGGGTTGCAAGGGAAAGAAGAGATGCCCATGGGGGACTATTTTGTGGAGTATCAGTCCTATGGGACTGACTTTAGAGAGGCCATTACCTTCAGGGAATTGTGTTAGTTTAAGGGTATCAACAGGCGAAAAAGGAAAGGCGGAGGAAGCTACACGCATGGTACCAATTTGTAGCGCACCATGGGAAGATGTTTCCTCCAAAATTTTGATGGTTCATCCAAGAGCTCAATGAAAACATGGGTTGAGAAGTTAGATGTCTATTTCCAACTCAACCAGATGATGGAGGGGGAGGGGGTGGCTCAATTGGGGCTAGTGGGCCGTTATGTTGAGAGCATTGTAAACAGCGTTGACATTCCATAAAATAACCACGATGGGGAATGTACGGGTTACAACTTATGAGGATTTCATTAAGAGGGTGTTGGAGAAATTTGAGAGGAGAGACCCAGAGGAGAATTTTGGGGAGTTGACAAGGCTCAAGTAGTTAGGGAGTGTTGAGTTCTACATCTCTAAGTTTATGAGGTTGTTAGTGATGGTGCCTAAACTATCAGAGGCCAGGAGGGTTTTCATGTTCGTAGAGGGGCTAGCAAATCCATTGAGGGGATTAATGAAGTACAATAGGCCCACCACCTTGCATGATGTATTTGGGAGAGCGCGAGACTTATAGGATGCCCTACCTAGGACTAGAGCACCAGTACCATCTAGACAGGGGTTCCAGCATAGGGGGAGAGACACTAGGGCTCCACCACCGAGAGCCAACCAAGTGTGAGGAAATTTGGATGAGGAGACCTAGAGAGATCTCTGGAGGAGGAAGCTATGCTTCACTTGTCAGGAACCATGGGCACCAGGGCATAAATGCATAGCAGGAAAGGCCCACTACATTAAGGTCTACTCTGATAGTGACCACGAAGATGATGTAGAGTTGGAGGCAAGTGGAGATGACAACATGGCACATGTGGAGAGGGGACAACCACCACCACCACCACCACCAGGGGGAGCCCCTTTCATACCAGCATCAGGGGTCCTTGCATCCTTACGTGGGGTGCCTAATTTTTTGACATTGAGGATCAGAGGCACAATGTAAGGGCAACATGTCTCTGTTTGGTGGACGGTGGGGCCACCCATAACTTCATTGATGCACACATGGTGTAGAGGAGAGGGATCACAACCAAGTAGTTTAAGGGGTTCTCAGTCCTTATGTCGAGGGACAAGACCATGCGGTGTACACTCTATGTTCTCACTTTGACAGTGACTATGAGGAACTATTCATATCATTTCTTCGTGGTGGATGTACCATACACCAATGTGGTGATGGGTGTCTAGTGGTTCTATTCTCTTTTTCAAGTCATTACTGATTAGAGGAAATTGGAGATGGAGTTTACAGGGCTAGATGATAACTCAGTTGTCCTTAGGGTCATGTAACCTTATCCACCATAGTTTGTTTAAGCACACAATATGGAGGCTGACCTGAGGAATGGTGACATTGACTGAGCGGTGGAGTTGAGGATTTCTGAGGCTGGGGGCTGGCCCAAGACACCACACCCTGATGTACAAGCCATCTTAGACAGGGGGTTTGAGAACATGATTGAGTTAGAGCTAGGGGTACAGGTCATGATTACCACCATGTACAGACATCCCAAAGCTTACAGGGATGAGATTGAGAGGGTCATTCATGAGCTATTGACACTTGGGCATATTATGCCTAGCTCCAACCCTTTTGCTTCATCAGTTTTCTTGGTGAAGAAGAAGGATGGGACCTTATGCTTGTGCATAGACTACCAAGACCTCAACAAGAAGACCCTAAAGAACTACTACCCCATCCCTCACATAGATGAGCTGATGGACGAGTTGAGAGGGGTTAAGTTCTTCTCCAAGTTTAACTTGAGTTCGGGGTACCACCAAATTAGAGTGAGGCATTAGAGGAAATTTCAAACTAAATGTGGCCTCCAAAGGAAAAATAGTAAAATAATAGGAAAATAATAAAATAATAGTTATGAGTTTTGGAGGGAAAAGAAGAAAACTACTTTTTTCATTGTATTTTTGGCTTATCTCGTTATAAGATTACTCAAATTTCAAGTTTAGACACTTGTTGGATGAAAAATTAAATTATGTATCCAACGAGTACTCATTGTGCATACTTTTGAGAAGACCCACATTGATAAAAATTGAAGACACATTAAAAAAACGTGTTGAAACACATTTTTTTAATGTATCTTCAATTTTTATCAATGTGGGTCTTCTCAAAAGTATGCATCATGGGTACTTGTTGGATACATAATTTAATTCCACATCCAACAAGTGTCTACACTTGAAATTTGAGTAAAGCTATAAGGAGATAAGCCAAAAATGAAATTAACAAAAAGTAGTTTTTTTTTTTTCCCTCCAAAATATTTACATGTATCTCTTTTTAAATTTAAAGGATTTTGATTGGTTTACATATTATGTACGCGAAAATTTCATGCGTGCTTTTAGGCTAAAATTTCCTCTAATGGATCAGTACATCCCTAAGACAACTTTCAGGTGTCACTATGGGCACTTCGATTTCTTGGTTATGCCCTTCGAGCTAACCAACGCACGTGCCACTTTCCAGTCCTGCATGAACCATGTGTTTCATGGGCAGCTACGAAAATTCATGTTCGTGTTCTTCGATGATATTTTGATCTATAGCCAGACCCAAGGGAGCACTTGCAACACTTGGAGATGATGTTGCGTATTTTGGAGGAGCAATAGTTTTACGCCATGTTGTCCAAGTGTGAGTTTAGGTTGATATAGATGCTCTATTTGGGGCATATAACAGGGGGGGATGGTGTGAGAGTACATGAGGAGAAGATCATGGAAATCCAGGACTATACAGTGCCCCAGAATGTGACATAGTTGAGGGGTTTCATGGGTATTTGTACCTAACTATTGGAAGTTTGTGAAGGGCTTCTCTCAGTTAGCAGCTCCCCTCACAAATTTGAAGATGAAGGGGGCATTTGAGTGGAAAAATGGGGCAAAGGAGGCCTTTGAGTGCCTCAAAAATGTTATTAGAAGTTTCCCAGTGTTGGCACTCCCATATTTTGGATAGCCCTTTGTACTTGAGTGTGATGCATCAGGGGAGGGTGTAGGAGTAGTCTTGATGCAAGGGGGGCACCCAATAGCTTTCGAGAGCTAGAAGTTACTACCCCACGAGAAGTTGTACTCCATCTACGACAAATATATTCTAGCCATCATGCATGAAATAGCTAATTTCAGGCAGTACTTGGTGGGGAACAATTTTTGGGTGAAGACAGACCACAACAACCTCAGATTCTTCTTGGAGTAGAAGAAGCTACAGGAGAGGCAAAAAAAGTGGGTGAGAAATCTTCAGGCATATGACTTCGACATTGATTATGTCAAGGGTAAACATAATGTGGTAGTTGATGCGTTGTCTAGTAGGCCAACAACCATTTCATTGATGAGCATTGTGCCATATTGGAGGGCGCAATTGCTAGTGGAATATTCCAAGGAAATATTTTCATGTGAGGTCCTTGATGGTGCAGTGATGGATGACCGATACAGGGTGATGAACGAGGTGATTTACTTTCAGGACCAAATTTTTTTAGTGCCCAACTCCCCATTTAGGGAGAAGATCATGTAGGTTTCCCATGACTCACCGTTAGCAAGGCATAGCACTTTGCATGGAGGGGCCTTAAGGATGATGTTCTAAGGCATTTCTAGGAGTTTGATATGTGCCAAAGGAACAAGGGTGAGCAAACACACCCTACTAGGTTGTTACATCCTTTTCCTATCACTAAGGGGAAATGGCAGAGCATATCGACTGATTTTATTACTAGGTTTCCCATAGTCCAAGGCAAGGACTGCATATTCGTGGTGGTAGACATATTGACGATTTTTTCCCACCTCTTCGCTATTCCAGCCTGGTCTTCGGCCTCACAGGAAGCTGAACTATTTTTCAGGGAGGTATTTCAGCTTCATGGTCTTCTGAAGATCATTTTCAATGATTGGGATAATAGGTTCATGGGGGGATTTTGGCAGTATTTGTTTCGACTGGTGGGAAAAGAGCTCACCCCGATTACTAGTTACCACGTCCAGACTAATGGGAAAACGGAGATAGTCAACAAATGACTGGAGGGCTACCTATGCAACTATGTGACAGGCCATTAGTGTGCATGGATAAAACGGTTTCATTTGGGTGAGTGATTCTACAACACAACGTACCACATATCCATAAGTATGTCCCCATTCAGAGCTTTGTACAATTATGATGCATTATCTTTTGTTGACATGAAGTTTCGAGACAACAATGCCCCTAAGGCTAGGGATTATATTTAAGAGAGATAAGGTATCTTGTGGGCTCTGAAACATAACCTACAAACTGCACATAACTAGCAAAAAATCTATGCAGTTAGGGGCCAAGTAGAAAGGAAATTTGAGGTTGGGGATTTGGTCTTCTTGAGACTTCAATTGTATAGACAATCAAAACTCAAAGTCACTAAGAGAGATGGGGAGGTGGCATATGAGCTGGAGCTACCTTTGGGCAGCTGAGGTCATAACATTTTCCATGTGTCTTGCCTAAAAAAGACACTGGGTCAGTGGGTGATAGCAACTATAGAGCTACCACCCATGGTTGATGAGGGGCACTTAGTTATGGAGTCAGAGGCTATTATGGAGTCTGGACACCTATGAGAGACACTTGTAGAATAGGGTCATCAAATAATTTTTATCATATGGAGGAATCTACCTGATGAGGATGCCACTCAGGAGGGAGATTAGATACTTCAACATCCTTCATTGCAGTTGCTTGACGACAAGCAAAATTTTAGCGAGGAGGATTGTGATATTCATACTTAGCAATTTTTCTAAGGGTAAATGTTGATTTTTCCCATTTTGTCTTATTTTGCATTTGTACTTAGGAAAAGTGGGTATGGAGCCCCACTTGAATTTTAAAGCTAAGGAAAGGTGCAAACATTAGAGAAAAGGAAGAAAATTGAAGAGTTGGTGGAAGGTGGGGACCACTCAAGGAGAAATATGTCCCCCCTAGGAAATACACACTCCTTGGAGGGAAAATTATGGGGAGTTTGATGGATGGGCCCATATGGAAAATTTGGAGGCACAATGAGAAAAGAGGAGAAGGCACTCATTTTTGGCATACTTGATCATTTGAGCATTCACCTTAACTAACACGCTTGAGATGGAGGCCAATTCTGAATGTGTTGTTGAGAGCAAGAGTTTTTAGGAGAGAATCTTCCCCCTTGCTTTGGTGGACTTTGAGTGGAAAACCTAGGAGGGAATTCCATAAATTTCATATCGATCTGGGGTATTTCAGTGTGTTCTTGGAGCAGCTTTAGTAGGGACTATGTAGGCTTGAGAAGTCCCTTTCCTTGCCACACTTGGGACACATTAAAGAGGTCAATTTTGGGGTTGAGATTATGGGAGCAACTCAGAAGGGAGTTTTACTTAGTTTTCAACCATTTTGGGATCATTTGGTAGCCTTATTTACAGGTGGGTCGAAATACCTAGCAGTTGGAGGAGCTAGGGGAAATTGGGCTAAAATTTGAAGGTCAAAATTTGGCTAATTCCTTTGTGGGTTTTTGTGGGTTATTAGTGGATAGCCCTTGGTTCATTTCCCAGAACTTTCTTAGCACCAAAGGAAGCCCTAATAGCCATTGTTTGCATCCAATAATGCAGTTTTCATTGGTACAACACAGAGCTTGTTGGGGACAACCACATTGCATGTTAAAGCAACTGATGTCATCACCTAGGAATTGTTAGATTGCCTTGGGAAAGCCCAGGTGCATGATTTCTGATCTTAATTTTGTACCCAAATTTTATATCAATAAAATGGCTCAGCTTAGCGTAGTTTATGGAAATTTCTAGATGTTTAATGTGATGTAAATTTTTGTGTGTGTTTTTTCTATGTTTGCTTTGTTTACCCTTGTAAATTTCCACTAGGAATATTACACATCCCCACATCTCCCAACTCTTATCTCTCACTAGTTTTTAAGCCCTATATAAACTCCATGTTAACCTAAAAACCCTTTATTAAGCCCTAAATATTTAGTGATTTCATTTCTATTGTTATATTTTAATGTAAACTAGAACCCCACATGGTCTCATTTTATTATAATTGCATCCTTTGTCTCTTATATATATACTAAGGATACCTAGTATTAAGATAGTCAAATATTGTTTTGTTTGTTGTTTTTATTGTATAAGGAGTTTTTTCCACTCTAAGTGGATTGTAATTATTGGTTTCCTATCATTTTTAAGGTGCAAGGATCATTACATGTGGTATCAAAGCTCTTAATCCTAGGGTTTTGCTACTTCAGACAGATCATCATGGAATTTTTGTTATAACTTGTTTTCTTGGAAGTTTTAGATGGTGAGACCTAGATAATATTCAAAATAAATACCAAGAAATTTATGGTTCAAGTTTCAAATCTTGGTTCACTATATTTTTTGAGATATAATCCAAGTTAGGGTTTTTGAATTCTCCTAAATTCAGTCTCAAACAGGCCAGTTCAAGATTTTCGCTATAACTGTTTTTTATGTGAGGCTTTAGACCGTGAAATTTGGACCACATTGAGGAAAAATAATGGTGGACATATGGTGCAAGTTATATCTTATTTCACTATATTTTCAAAGATATTCTCCAGGATATTTATGGTTTCTGTATGCTATAAAATTCAGTCTCAAACAGGAAAGTTCGAAAATTGTGCTATAACTTTCTTCTGTAAGGCTTCATACAATGAAACTTTGACCATATTAAGAAGAAATATTGGGAAATATCTGGTTCCATTTTGTAATTTGGTTCGCTATATTTTTGGAGTTATACCCTAAGTAAGTTAGGGTTTGTGAACAACCATGAAATATATTTTAAACACGTCATCTTGGTATTTTTGCTATATCTTCTTGTCTAGAAATTTTCATACTATGAAATATTCAACAAATTCAAGAGACATATATAAGTACCTTAGGTACATTTTCTAGAATTATATTTCAAGAATCAGACACATGGCACGCTATACAAGTTTGCTCATGGGAAGAGGCCAAAAGATTCAAGTTTTTTGGGGAATGAGTGTTTGAACATTTTTGTGGTAAGAAATTGAGTATTCAGAATAAATTCCATAGTAATAATTCTTTTGTCGAAGTTTCAACTCTATAACAAAAAGTTACTATAACTTTCAGTTGGCACATCAAATTCATTTCACACCTCTGGAATTGTAGAAACTGTTAGCTTTGTTGGTGTTAGACCCAAAAATGGATCCAAAACACTCCCTAAGTCTTCAAAAGTGCTTAAGATCATCCCAAGATCGAAACAAGCGAGGGAGGAGAGCCCTTGGAGGGGTAGAAATGCACTATCGAGAGGCTAAAACACTTCAAAATCAGTCAAAAACCATTATCGCAGGATCAAAACTCAAGAACACACAACTTCCATTAGATCTGGCCAATCAACAACCCAAATCTAAGTGGCTAATTGCATCGACAGTGGCCATCGGAAGCATTCAGAGTAGAGTCACGATGAGATCGTGCTGAGCGATATGTCGATCACCGATATCCATGATATCACTATCAGCGGGGAGCATATGCCATATTATATGAAGGACCCGGGGAGCGAGCGACATGCTATTGCGATTTATCACATCGCTAGATCGCTATCAGCAAAGACCATGGGCGAGGCCTATGCGCAGGCTTGTGTGCGACCCGACGAACGAACTCGACGACATTATAAATAATTTCTCATAACATTTCAGGTCCGTGCCAAAGTCTTGTTTTAATGCATTTTTCATGTATTTTGTTATACAATGAAATACAAAGGAACCTTGGGGCAATGCCAATTATGATGAAGCCCAGACCCGAAAGGGTCTGGGAAGGGAAATACATAATTTTTGAAGTCCGCCAAGGCTGATTTTTCATGGTTTTTAGTGTTTTTTGCGTATTTCATAATATGAGGAAAATACACAGGAGCAAGCCAAGTGCGACACATGACCGTGACCCAAGGGTGGACCCCATAGAACAGAAATCCATATTTAAGGGCTTTTTAAAGTCCGGAAAAGTAGAGATTGGAGGGTTTTTTTTGCTATATGCAACGTTTTTCTCTGTTTAACAGAGAAATGGTAGTTCTAAATATTCAAAGGGAGATAGAGACCAGAAAGGAAATAACAAAGGCTAGAAGGGGAATAGAAAGAGCCACAACACACGCATCTCACCCCCAAACTAACAAATCAATCATGGAGCATCAACAGACAGCGCAACTCATCCATAACAATAGAATCAATTGTGGGGCATCTCTGGCATGAGAGAGCTTCCAGACAGCACAATAAGCTACCCAAAATATCTGAATGCGATTATTTTTTTGTCAGAAGAAGGAACCTCTGAACCCATGCTTGCCTAGAGGGCATCAAAGTTGTTAACAAGACAGATCATATAGATTGAGACCTCTTGAGCCTCAGAAAGCTTGAGAGAATTGTAAGAAGCTATAAATAGCTAAAAGTAAGATGTAATACGGATTCAACTTTTGTAGACTAATTAGCCTTTGCTACTCAAGCTTCTCATCTTCATTCATTATTAATACAAGCTTCTTTTGTTGTTATATGTTCAATGTCCAGTTCTCTTATGTTCTAAGCTTACACTTGAACAATTTGTTCATGTTTTCTTTTCTGTCTAAGGCCAGATAACTATCATCTTATCTCTTCTTTGATAAATTAGATTTGCAAGCTTCTTTACTGCCTATAGTTACCAATTCATATGTGGTCATATATGCATCTACCGGTATAGTGAGTATTCTATTTTGCTGCCTGTAGCTAGCCATTCATTTATGTTTATGTATGCATCTGCTGGTATGGTCAGTATTCTCCATCCATGCATTGAATCTACAAACTATTGAGCATTAGTGGTCTAAAGCCTTGTAAGCTGAGGGTGTTCATGCATGTCTTGAGTTAAAACATAGTTGAAATGATTATCTGGCTTGATCGAAACCATCATTTATTCCAATAGTTCAGAGAACAGTATTGAAGATTATATGTTACCATGCATCTCCGATCTACAACATAGGAGAGTTTCTTGGAGCAATAACATAATTGGTGCCATTTCCGGGGAGAGGAAACTAAAGCTCATCTTCCCTAGGAAACGACATAGATCCAGCTTTGATGATAGACAAATTAAGGCACTTTTTTGGTTGTAATCATCTATCTGACGACTCTAATGGAGACTGAACCTCTTGGCGACTCCACATCATAGTTCTGTCTTAGTTTGTGAGGCATACTCGGAGAAATCCTCAAAAGTCACAAGCTGAACCAATACCTAACCTTGAAAAGATCATCAAAGAAATAAAGTTATTGTAGAAAGGAGCATCAGGTTTAGGTAAACCTAAACAATCTCCTATATCTCTTCAAGAAAGGCCAGTAATAAAACAAATATATGTTGAGAGTGTTAGAAAATTATATATTACATATATGGGTGATTTTAGGGGCGAATGTTCACCCTTTGGCGAAATTAAGGGGTTTTAAATTTTTAGTGGGCAAATATTTTGTATCATAGTACATTTTTACAAATCACCTCAAATAGCCCACCTTATTTTAAGGGAGAGGG
>APFE031328428.1:7430-19488 GCA_000404065.3 Pinus taeda | reverse complement strand
ACTGGAAAATATGGCAGAATGGACAATATTTGTTAGTCTTCTACATTATTGTGCCATTCCATATCACGAATAATACACAGACTAGATCAAAAGAAGCCAGGAAGTAGTTTAGGTGATAGCGCTTACCTGGTTTGTGACATAAGTGCCAAAGGGACTGCCAAGGAAACTGCTGAAGGAATGAAAAGGTCCTGACAAAACAATAAATATAGTCATCAGATATTTGGAAGCTGTCTTACCAAATTACTTGTCCAAGAGACAATATATATAAAGGACTATCCGGCTTTCTTTGAACATTAGAGTAGTAGCAAAATGTGCTCCATGGAAAATCCCAAGAGCTTCAATATTGTAAGTATGCCAAACTGACACCTATAAGGGTAGTAGCATCACAGGAAAAGTTTTACACAAACCTAGCATTGGATATCATTACAGTTACTCTATTTCAATCACAACCAAAGCAAGAATGCTAAGATCGTTAAAAACCTTGATCACTAAGATCAGTCGTGGTTTTGTTAAACATTAGATTATTATTGTTAGAGCCCTGCAATGTATACCTAATAAAAGCATAAGACAGTGAAGAAGCCAGCTTTCATATTAAGAGAGAAGCATTCAATTGTACCATGAAACCAAGAGTGATTATAATTCCTTGAGGAATAGATAGATGTGCATCTATCTTCATGGCACCCACAGAGAATAGGCTGGCCTTATTTAAATACATAAGGCTGTGAGGAAACTAATACGTCAGCCTGCCTATCATTAATGCAGGCCATCCTTTTGCATACCGTTCCAACTTTGGTGATAGGGCATATGGACAAGTACTTAAAAGTTAAACCTACTTTTCCATCCCATTTCCACTCATTTGCGCACACCTCTCTAATAAATATGCAGATCCCTCATTGCAGTGGCTACTTCAGGGCATATGCTCATAATCATACTAATGAATTGGGTTAAATGATATTATTCTTCCACTGCATATCTTTTCTATTACTGTCATCTGTTAACTCCTGAACTTGCACCTTCTGCAAGTTAGGGTTAAATACAGATTATTTGCTTATCAAGCATATTTTTGGGAGTGATCAAGATGTGGCAGAATTTGTAGCAATGGTTCTTTAGTTGAATAAGCATTTCTGAAGCATTGATTGTTATCACTGATGACATTTAAAGTCATCAAAGTGCAGATTAGAGGAGATTCCAGCATTTCCAGAATCATGGAACCTTTATTCTCAGAATTTAAGTGGCATACTTAAAGTGGGATTGTACTTATCATAACCAGGCTGTGCGTTGGTCGTTCTTCAGCAAGAAACCTGTACATGCCATGCTTTTCCTCAATGACAGGTTATCGATTCCTAAAGAAGACCAAACAGAACCAGACTCAGGAGGTGCATGACACTCAGCACTTCTATGACAGACAGATCAACATCCCAAGAAGGATTAGTTCAGCATACTGCATGAAGATAATGACAACACTTATCCTAGAGAAGTCAGCATCTTAGAGATTTTCAATTCATCAATATAAGGAGTGCGCTGATGTTCATTGAAAACAAGCGATAATTTAGCAACAGATCTAGCCCTGCTCTGTGTCTCAATCAGCATGAAGATAAGGTGAGGCACTACCTTTTAGTTAATAATAGCATAGGTTTTATACTAATTTTAATATGGAAACAAGTGGAGAAGGGATGCTGCTGTGTGCCAAATTTAGCATATGGATTGAGTCAAAGATTGAGTCCTGCTTTTTCCTTGTTGGAACATTTCTTAAATCACAAAAAGATTATTCCCCCTTGGACCACACGTGGAGTTTTTTTTGAGATGTTGGAGGACTTCTTGGAGATTGTTACAGCTGGTTATGCTGGTTACAGGTTGTTATATTTGTTACATGATGATGTGGCATTGAACACAATACTTTATTTTGATGATGTTAATTTTAGTTAACAATGGTATGTTCTACGCTTAGCACAATTACTTCAATGTACTTTTAGCAGCCCAATGACAATTTCCAAATTAGTTTCCAATAGCAAACACATTAACCATAAATCACATTGACAGTAACTGTAGATAGAACCAAGGTTACTTGGGAGCAAGAGCAGGAAGCAACATTTTCAAATGCTCCCAATTTGTGAGCGAATCAGGAGCGAATTTTTATATAATATATATTTTTATATATTTTGATGCATATATGTCAACAAAAACATGTAGAATGATATTAGATATAAAAAACATAAAAACATGGATGAACCATATAAAATTAATCATCGAGCAGTTATAATCCTCATCAACCATGTCCACAAGTTAGTAACATACAACATATCGAGTCTTATGATTCATCAATCTTAAAGTTTCAAGCCTTTCAAAATTCAATACATAACATTTATCATCATTGATCACTAAAGTTGTACTTTTAACCATTACCATTACCAAGTAACCAAACTATAACAAAAAATATCTAACATGAAATGAAATGTTTCAACTTTCACGAAGCATCATATTCATAATTCATTACCAATGAGTTATAATTGCCAACTTCAAACTTCAAACTTAAATTGTCATATATTGTTTACAAAAAATATCATAATAAATATGAAAGAGTCAACAGTTATGAAAACTACTAGACACTAGAAAAGACAAGTAAATTTATTATCCACTGCTTCCTCTTGCCGCCGTGAGAAATGTCTAATTTTTGAGAAGGTTGTGGTGGTCTACTACTACTGGGAGTCTCCTCTCGCGTAGTCAGACGACCAGAATCAGAAGCCACATGCCCTCCATGTGAGGATGTAGATGGAGGTGGCAACAACAAAGGCAAATATGTTGGAACTCGAGCACTACTATTGGATGGTGGGGGTGGCATGGTTGGTGTTGCTTCATCATCATCTCTTTGAAGTTCGGTATGCAATTCTTCTAGATGTAGAGCACCATCCTCCAAATTATCTTCCTCTGGGTTGTTGTCCCAAGTTTTATATGATGTAACATCACAAGCCCGATCTCAATAATGACTCAACAACCTGTTGACGGTGTTGGACCCGCCAACATGTCAAGTGGATCTCCCTGGTAAGAAGTCCCAATTAGATCTCAGATCATTTGTTGTAGGAGTCCCAACAGTGGGTCGTAAGGTAATGTCTTGACGGTGATGTTGCATAGAGGCAAGTAAGATAATTCTGTCAATAAAAAAGGGTGTGACCGCTGTAGTGAGTCAAGGAAGGTGCATGAGAGGTTCTAAAACAAGTGGGTTGAAATGAGGGTGAAGGTGAGTTCCAGGTTGAAAGGGATCAGTCCCAACTCGGCTAGGAACACACAACGCACAAGACATACACAGCTTCCGGCGGAGCAGTCCTCACAGATGCGACAGTGACAACATACAAGATAAGATAACACGTATAGCACTCACAGATCAATCAAAACAAGTGCAACGGTTGTTACAGCGAGCTTCGTATGAAAGGTCTATCTGATGTCCGACAGAGCAGTCGACACGGACGGGACAGCATTAACAACATATACAACACATTTCCATTAATAGATTACGCATTACAACAAATGAAACAATTTATATGTAAAACACAACTTAAAGAAACATGCATTACAAGTGTTAAAGATCAGTTTTACAACAGTTACAATACATGTGTGAAAACGTGTTGGCTCTTATTATATAAAGAAGTGTAAGTTCCAATCATACAATACATCCATGTAAACCCGCTAGCCCCAACAGTGGAACGTTACAACCACATCTACCTACTCCTCCAAAGAGATGAACTAGCACTGTGCAGTGGAGAAGCCAAGGTGCGTTACAATACTGTCCAAGCTCTTTCCAAGATAGTCGTATCAGAAGCTTGGCTGACCAAAATCCTTTACAATGAGTTATGAGGGACCTGTGTTGCACGGGTACCCGCACCCGGGGGTGGGGTTCTCGAACCCGTCCCGGGTTCCCGCACCCAAGTACCGGATTAGGGTACGGGTTCTTCCCAGACGAACCCAGAAGAACCGGGTTCTTCAAAAAAAAAAATTGGGTTCTTTTCCTTTAACAGGTTCTTGGGTTCTTGGGTTCTTCGGGTGCTTGGGTTCTTGGGTTCTTTGGGTTCTTCGGGTTCTTCGTGTGCTTGGGTTCTTGGGTTCTTCGGGTTCTTCGGGTTGGGTTCTTTGGGTTCTTCGGGTTCTTCATAAAAAAAACTATATTAAAAATCTAAGTTTCAAATAATTTTTTTTTTATTGAAATTTAAAAAATGATATGCCATAAACGAATGATATGCCATAGAATATAGAATATATGCCATAAACGAATGATATCATTTTTGGAGTCATTGATGGTCATTGGTCTGGATTGTCCTTCAGAGATGGTTGTAAGGGCTTCTGAATGTTTCTCAAGGAAATTTTCTGCCATCATTTCCAAAGATTACAGTTTCCAAAGACTGTCTTTGTTCACATGCCTTAGCATTGCTCTGTGGGCATGACGTGCTGCTCAAGGGTAATGAATCATTGTAAATTATCAACAGTGATAAGTTTTTCAAAACTTATGAGCGACACAGTATTCTGAAATCATTTATGATTATGATATCTCAATATTATAAAAGGAACACTATGGGTGTACATTCCCACAAGCAGAATATCATATCATATTGGCTGTAGCTTTGTGGAAATATTTAATAAGGTGATGACCATAGTCGGAAAAAAAAGGGTAGCTGTTTGCACATTCATGAGTCCCTTCCTACCACAGGAGACTCTTATGATCAGTCTCTCCATTAGTCTTATGCTATAAATTTATAAAAACAATTTCAAAACTTATGCCCAAGGTTTGTTAGAGTCTCAATGTAAATTATGAATCTCCTATATTTGTGGATCTTCAATGCCTTTAATATTATATGGCATCGAAACCAGAACTGGAAAAGAGACCTCTTTCTCTGTAATTTGAGCCTGCAGATTCTTGTAAATCAATTTGGAATGAATTTATGAAACATTCATTCCCGAGCCAAATAAGTTAATAACCATCAAATTATAAACTGTAAATGCACACATACAGGTTCAAACTTCAGACATTTTCGGTCAAATAGAAACTAGGATTGAGACCAGCCATAAGCTGTAATCAGCTGATGCTGTTAAATGGTGAAGGGCTATTTTGGAAAATGGCTAAATTAAGTATCAAAATCTGCCAATTTCTCACAGCATTCTGATAACATCATGTTAAGATTAAAACTAGGAAAATATGCCTAAATGAATAAGCGTGTTTTGTGGAAGGGTAAGGCTGCCACTGTTTTAACTTTTTGGGATTGCTTTACCACAGAGCACACCATGCATGGGGCAGGTGGATGATTAGACATCAAGAAAATTCTAGACCACTATCAGGTTGAGAAGAATCTCCTATGACGAAATTGTGTTTTTATATGGGAGACTAAACATGTTTAAATGATTATCATTAAAGTTTTCTTGTTTAAAGTTGAGAAAATATACAAATTCAAATTTCATATATATTATTAATTATAAATTATAAATTTATAAAATTTAATATATTAATACGCGAACCCACCACCTTTTCCAAAAGCGTCCCGTCCCCGCACCACGTTTCCTGACATAGTGAGGGCTATTATGCAAAGGGGGGGTGACCCTTGACATTCCCCTTTGTGACAGTTCAACTACCCTCATGACTCTTCACCTACTCTATCACTGTTACATCCAACTATTGACACTTGACTTACACTTGACATGACTCAACATTACAATGCACATGTAGTCATGTGTAACAACATGGCTTGAGCAAGCCATGCAAGACATCACTGATACTTGGTCCACTGTGATGAGACCAACTCTTTGACATGCTTGTGATGGTGAAGGCGCTGAGCTGATGCCAAGCTTGGTCGTTCGTGATGGTGTGCATGCACCTCATGGTGACATCTTGCTGAAGTGAACTCTTGCCTCCGTTGCAACCGGTGCATTGGATCAACTCCTTCATCCAACTCGTCTGCTAACATACACATGGTCTTCTTGGGTGCGACTGAACCAACAACAAACTAATGCATAGTGTTCGTGCTGATCTTCAAGTGTGTGCTGGTGGTCATGCACATCAACTTGCCAAAGTAGGCGTTCAGCTCCAGTTGGACCTCCTTCTTGTCGTTGCCTTGGTGAGTGTGTTGAATGGGTTGGATTGCATGCGTGCGCACAATGACATGCATGCTGCTGAATCTCTTGCATGCGATCAACAACACTCCTCATCATGTCTGCCGCTGGGATGGATCTTTAACTTGTACAGGCACAATTTCATTCATGAGTGCATGTTGCGCCCACTGTTGTTCCTGTTCCTGCTGCAACTCATTCATCTATCTGTGCAACTTCATGTTCTTCCTGAGTCGCTGCTTCAGCACATGCAACTCCATCTTTGTTCCATTCTCTGTCTTCGCGCGATCTTCATGTCGCACTGTCACCTCATACCCTGAGTCTCCAAAGTTGCTTTCATTATCAGTGGATCTGCTTGATCTTGCAACTTTGTTCTGTCTCTGTGTTGTCAATAACCTTCCTTTTACATTCATTGCATTCACTACATTCGTTGTATTGGTTGCATTCGCTGCGTTCGGTACGCTGACTTCCGCTGTTGTTCATGATGTTGCTTGCTGTGATATCTTGATGTTCTTGTCTACGAACAACTTGATATCTTCGTGAGTAGGCAAGCTCATAGAAATTTGATCGATTGGATCTCCAAGCGTGCTCTGAACGGTGTCTTCAACTCTGCCCTCTTGGAAACCATTGTACCTGCACTGCTGAGAGACAGACGAACACTTGCAATACCTGGAGATATGACAACACTCATCGCAAGCAATTTGTCAGTCGAAAACCAAAAAGAACTTAAGAACTCTCTTGCAACATGCCTGTGTGACTGATCATGAAGGTTGCACAATTTCGGCCAAGAGATCGAGAGATTGACTGCCAAGACTGCGCAAGGCACAGTCTGGGCTGCTGGGAGACTGACTGACTGTTGGAATTGCACAATCCACAGTCAATTCTGGTTGTTGACTGCTAGAATTGCGCAATCTCAGCTGGCAATGGCTGCAGGCTCAGTGACTGCATTGCGCAATTTTCTGGGCCAGCAGTCACTGTCCCTCAAAAATGCGCAAAACAGTCCTGGAGGACAGTCACTGGGTAGAAATTAGCATTTCCTGATAGGAAGACAGAGCCTTCCCTCTCAGGATTGCGCAATGTTGTCTTGGTGAGGCTCTTAGTGAGGCAGAGTCTAGGCCAAGGCTGCCCAGACTCGCCAATGGGCAACTGAAAGTGAATGTGAGTGTGAATGCATGGTGATATTGAGTGCAAGCATAAGTGAATGATCATACATGCAAACAGCGAATGACAGATTCAGCAAACGAAACAACATGCATGTGAGTGAGGCGAATCGCCGAATTAGCGACCGTTCGCGAAAAACAGTTTCATGCATGCGACAGCAGTGATATGTTGACGAAAACTAAAACAATGCTAGGCTAATATACATGTAAACAACAACAAGTGTTCAAAGAAATCAAGCAAACAGTACTCTTACAAGCGAAAACACGAAAAGCGATAGAAATGCAACACAAGGCATGGGAAACGGGTTTACCCCAAAACGACTGAGCTGAATGTGCCGACTACTCCTAGATGTGATGTGGGATGTCAGAGATGCAAGGTTGATGTGAGGAATGAGCTCTGCAGGGTCGGGTTGATGAGTTTTGATAACATTGAGGTTGTGAGGCGCATGCTACAAATCTAGGTAAAGTGACACTTGGTGGGAGGCTTCTGAAATGATCCTTACATGTAACCTCTAGCGGCTAAACATAGATCCTTGAAGCAAGGGATGCCTTTGCAAGCTGCCTTGGGAGAAACAGCGCATGCATGCAAGTTTGTTTTGCTTAGTCATGGAGGGAACCGGTCAACTCAGTTGCACATGCAAGAGACTGCTCGATTGCGGGGAGAAAATGTGCATTTTTGGCTAGGAGCTGGGTTGACTGCCCAGGGGATTTGCGCAATTTCTGGGCAGAGCAGCTGATTACTACCTAGATTTGCGCAAATTCCGGGCTGAGCAGCCCTGCTAGAGAAAATTGCGCAATTTCTACTGGGAGTGTTGATTGGCAGAATTGCGCAATCTTGGAGCTCAACAAGTTGCCAGATAAGATTGCACAATTTCTGGAGGGAAGGTTGGTTTCCCTCCATAAATGCGCAATTTCTTGGGGAAGCTGCTCAGCCTGCAGCTGGACCAAGTCCGGGTGAATTGCCTGTGAGGAGAATGCATCAAACTGTGATCGACAGGCTGCCTTTATGCAAGTAAAACACTGAAGCTTGTGAACTTGACGAAACAAAGCAAGCTGCTGTGAAGTTTGGAAGGGAGGCTCCAAAACAAAGCTAAGGCAAAATTTTGTAGGGTGGCTGTAGCCGCTACAACACTTGGCGACACACTGGTAAAATTCCAGCTCTCTAAATGGACCTTGTTCGTGAAAAGCAAGTTTAACACCTCTCAGAAGTATTGTTCAATTCTCAGCTCCTCTTGGTTTCCACACTAGCTTGATTGTAAGATGTAGTATCTGCCAAGCTCTTGGTCGATTCACACACATTCCAAGCCAAGGCAACACAGTTGTTTCGATTGGGGCTGAGGGGTATATTGGTGCACAAGTAGTATAATCGTCAGAGTCTTAGTTTCATCTCTGGTGTTGCTTCGCTGCCAGCAGGCCTGGACAGTACCCTGGCGGAGTCACATAGGAACACAAGCATGGCTCCGCTGCCAGTGAGCCTGGTCAGTGCCCTGGTGGAGTTACTTGCATCACCTTCCTGCACAGGAAGCCTTTCTCTTCTTTCACCTTATTAATTTTTCACTTTTTCAAACTTTTTCACTTTTTTTAATTTTTGTAACTGTGCATAGCACTTATTTATTTCAGAGGCGGAAGAGGGATCCCGACTTATTGAGAGCAGAAGAGGTTGTTCCAGTAGAGAAGTAGTTTATTGTATCTTTGACGTACCTGTTAAGGTTTTCCCCCTCACCTTACTCTACTTGACTGAGTTGACAATGGTTAACCCAAAAACAACCGACTAGAGAAGGTGACACTAGTTAGCGCGCAAGCGTTGTGTTTTCACCAAGGTTCACTTCGAATAGTACGTATTTTCCTCGACATATCATGGACTAAAAGTAACAAACTCATCATACAGAGGCAAGATGACAGATAACCAAGTAGTGATAGTTGTACAAGCCCTTTTGTGCTTTACCCAACTTGTTTCAAGAGTCATACATGGTTTCATGCAAAACTATCCTACGAATGAAACAAGCGAACTAACAAACGACAAAGCAATGCAAAATCAGAAGCGAAAGTGAAAGCAAAGCAAGTAAGCAAACAAGCAAGCAAACAAACCAGCAAACAAAGCATGTAAGCAAACAAGCATGCAAGCAAACAAGCATACAAGCAAACAACTGAAAGCAAACACTACTCCTACTCCTACACTAACAGTGCATGGACCTGATCACGTGAAGTGATATTTTCAATGCAGCCACCGGCACATTGGTTGACCCATGTTAGTGAAGGCTTGGTCCGCGAGTAACCCAGTTGTGTGAACCAGCAAGGAAGAAAGATATAACAATGGAGACAACCACACTTCATGTGTCAAAGTGCCCCTAGGACATAGTGAGTGCATGTGCATGACGAGCAGTCTATGGACTTATCGTGGTGCTATGTGACACTGCGTGCAATTTTGAAGCATAAGCACACTCTTGACTGTGACATGCAAGCAAACGCAAGAAACAAAGATAACTTGCGTCGCGAACAAGTGCTTGCAACGTAAGACTCCTCCAATGCATGAGCAATGGGATCGTGCAGTTCGAGTGGAGGAAGTGTGATATGTGTGTGAGATGGGTCTTCAATGCATACAGATGAGTGATGAGGAGCTTTGGGTGATTGAACAGTTTCATGATTGGAAGTGAGACTAACCCCAAGAGTGCGAGGACCTAACATCAATGTTGCGAAAATCGCAATCGGGATTAAATCAGCGAGAGGAAAAAATCGTAAAATACAAAAATATTCATTTTTTTTTTTTTAATATCTAAAGCATCTACAACATAAAATAAATACATTGACACATAAATATGATAAAAGAACTAATACATAAGATGTGTAATATCATTTCTAATACATCACACATAATAGTGAATCATGTCCTAAATAGTAAGTCTTGACTCCTGAGTCCCAACTCAGCCTCAAAATATATATAATAATGTATCTCATATCATGAGTCATAATGTCATATACAATGAAATGAACCAAATAACTAATACTATTGATTTCCTCTGCCCCTCTTGCGAGAAAATGCAATAGCTTTCCCTTTCCCTCTAGATATAGATGTCGGTGGAGTTGGCAGTAGAGCTACAAGAGGTAGACCACGTCCTCTACTAGTGGCAGGGGTAGCCTGGGTAGGTGGTGTCACCTCCTCCTCCTGTTGCTCCTCCTGCTCCTCCTCCTCCCCCTCTATGCCTTCCACTACCTCCTGCTCTAACCAATCATTGGCAGACTCCATGAGAGGCCTCTCGGCCTCAACCCTCCATGCAGTAGTGGTGTCAACCTCATCCAAGGAGATGGCCTCCATATTAGGTATCCTCTCAAGTTGCCTCATCCACAATCGAAGATTGTAGTAGACGTAGACCATGTCATTAAGTCGCTGGGACTCCAACCTGTACAAAGATCATACAATAATAATTATAAAAAAATATTATTTAATGAATTAAAAAAATTAATTGGAAATTTGGAAGATCTTAAGTTTTAAGTTTAACCTGTTGCCTTCTTGTTGTGTATTTTTTCAAATACACTCCAGTTGCGCTCGCATCCTGAGGAGTTACATGTTTGGTTGAGGATTCAAATGGCAAGATTTCGCAGATGGGGTACTCTGGCACCATAACGAGTCCACCATGCATCTACAACAAAATTACAAATAAGATAAACATAAGAAAAAAATGAAATTTGAAACAAACTAAAAAATACATGTCATTTTAGTCTTCCTGTCAACCACATCCATCTCAAAGCTAAATGTGCCACCTGCCATCCTGTATATCTCCATTTCTTTGGAGATTTTTGCGCATTTTGCTGGAGATTGCACCATCCTTTGAACACGGGTTAAGAATCCATCCATGATCTCAGCATCAAATAAGAACCCACATGGGTAAGAAAATGCGGGGTTCAAATAGATCCCTGCAGCATGAATGGGACGATGGAGTGTGTTGTTCCATCGTTCATCAATCACTTCTCATAGGAGGAGTTGTTTCTGAAACCCCTCATCTCCCTTATCATCATAGTAGGCCCGAATGGATTATTTGGCCCTGTCCATGGCCTCATACAAATAGCCCATTGCGGGCTTCTCACCATCAACTAATTGAAGAACCTTTACCAAAGGTTCAGTAATGCTGCACACCTCTTGCACTCCTGCCCAGAAGTTTTCCTAGTATGAAACTAATCTGCATATGGCCTCTCCCTCTGGTTTGCGGCTGAATGTCAAAGCACACTACTCATCTAAAAAAAACACTCTTCACATCCCACATAGAATTCAAAAGGGATTGAAAAGATATGAAACTGGTGGCAAACCCTGTAATGGCGAGGCACACCAACTCCTTGTTGTTGGTGAATTTTCTCATCAAACTAAGCACAGATGCATGATTATATATAAATTTTGTAATGCCTTTTGATGAGTCAACAATATACTTGACAAAGGAAATTTTTCCTATGTCCTCCAATATCAAATCAATACAATGTGCAGCACAAGGTGTCCAAAATAAAGAAGGATGTCTCTCCATAAGCATCTTGCCAGCAGCAATATAATTTGCAGCATTGTTCGTTATGACTTGGAAAACATATTCTGCACCCACCTCCAAAATAAACACATCTAGCAAATCACATAATAATTTTGCATCTTTGATATGTGAAGATGCATCAACGGATTTCATAAACATTGTTCCCTTGGGACAAATAGACAGGTAAGTACCCTTTCACGAACAGGCATGTCTCTAAGACATTTATTTTCATTATTAACTAATTAACCATTAGTTAATTTACTTATTATTTATTATTATATTTATATTATTATGATTATTTAT
>APFE031328424.1:210671-221547 GCA_000404065.3 Pinus taeda | reverse complement strand
ATGCAAGAAATTGGGTTGAAGAAAGGGGACTTTAGTGAATCACGTGTGGAAAAAAAGGCAAAGGAACCCCAACCACCATTACATGGAATGTTTGGAAAGACATACATAGGGAGATTCGTAGACATCAAAGATTCATTAGCAGAGGAAAATGAGCAAAAGGAAGCATAAAATATTGTGGAAGAAGACAATGATGAAACTCTAGAGGACGAAGAGTTTGGATTACGTGACATTGTTGATTAAATTTAAGTTACGCTTGGAAATCAAGCTTTGCAATGTTTTGACTTTGACATTGTATGAGAAGAATAATCAATCAATTAACGTTGTTATGTGTTCAATATTTGTAATATGTGATTTTCGCATTGATTTTTAAGTTAATCATTATTTTATTTTTTTTAAGTGATTATTATTATTTTTTGACATGAAATTCAAAAAAAAAAAAAAAAACTATTATTTAACCATTTTTAGTTAAAATTTTCTATAAAAATTGTGATTTTGACATGTCAATTCTAGCAAAAAATTATCAAAACGTGTAGTTTTTTTGTTATATTTATGTTTAAAATGGTTATTTTTATGTCCATTGTTAAAAAATATTGTTTTTTAGAAACAATTGTTTCATTTGGATTGAAAAATTAATTAAGAACGTATAAATATGTAGAATATCGAAAATTCAAAATATCGACTTTCTAATTTGAAAATGCAAAACAATAAAAACCTCACTACAAAAAAAATAAAATTAAAATAAAAAACAAGAAAATATGAAGAAAATGACCACTTCAAAAACTATCAAATTTAGAAAATAATTATTTACATTTCATACATTAGAAAATTTAAAGTCAAAAAATAGGTCTTTTAAAAAAAGGGTGTGATGTAGAATACCCACTTTTTTAAATTAACATGAAAATCACTACATTCTAAAACGTAATGTACATAAAAAAAAATTAAAGTGCCAAAAACTATGCTCTAAAAAAAACATGTGTGTTCTACATCACCCCTTCTCAAAATCAGGTCACTTTTTTGCTATCTCTACGAAACGGGTAATAGTATCAGTTCCCGTTTCAAAGTTTACATTGTTCTTACCTTTTATGTTTGAAACTATATTTATATATGAAGATTGACCAAAGCTTGGATTAACTCTTACAAAGGTTAATGCAATAATTGGACATGATTACTTAGGATTTTATTATTGGTCCATAACACGGCTTCCCACTTCGCCTCACATGGCTCTACATTGAAGGGCATGGAATTTGAAATCAATAGATGATATCAAGCAATGATAGACCAATGGCACAAAATCTTAGGGCTTTGTTTTGACCTTAATGACCTTCTCCTTGTTGGTAATTTCGATCATTTCCATTTGGTTTGCAAATAGAACTCTACTATGCTCCCAGAATTAGTTTTTGATTTACCAATCATGGTCTGAATTTAAACAGGAACTCAAAAAATTATAGATATAACATACAGAGATGTAGGATAAATAATACTTCATTTCATTAATGTAAAATATTGAAATATGCTTACAAACAGAAATGGAAATAAACTAGCTTAGGCGATGGTAGCTTATCTCTGAGAAGAGATGTGGTGGCTACATGCCTCTGAACTACGTTACAATGAGGCTTAAGGGCCTTTTTATTATTGAACAATAAGAGCAAACCCTAAAAAACCAAAACCCTAACCTGAGGAGATGTAACACCAACTATTTATGGGCCTTGTTGGGGTCAGTTGGATAGCCAATTTCTCAGGGTCATGACTTGCTCATATTATCTCCATTTGACACGCATGATACCCCATTGGAAAGATCTCTCTGAGTACTACAATAAAAAAATATGATTTAGGAAAAAAAATCATTGGTGGTATATTTCCAAAAAAAACGTCGTTTAGGGCCTCAAAATGGCTCTGAAAGTTTAAGACCCGAAAAAACTGCTAAAAATAGTAAACTGTGCTAAAGTTAAGGAAATTGAAAAACTGAAAGAGACAGTTGTGGGGGTCGAAGAGGGATAGGCGGGTGGCCACCAACATCCACCTAGATCATTCCTTCCCCCTTAGGAAGCAATGGTCCCCATTGCGTTGAGTGCCTCTATGAGATGGGGAAACTTTTGCTGAACTTGGTCCCTTGTGAGTTGTTCTACAATCTCTGATGTGTCAAGTAATGGTGGGAAGCATGGTCAAGTGTGGTCCACATTGAACACTCAGTGCAAGCCAAGGAATGGGGGAATGTTGTGCTCCAAATAATTGTTTCCCACAACCTTGGTAATGGTGTAAGGACCATATCAGAGTGATCTGAGCTTCCGATGGGCTCTTGTAAGGCATTCTTTCTCCAGATGCAACGAGACTTTTTCGCCCACTTGAAACTTATGTGGCAGCCGATGTTGATCATGTCATTGCTTGTACTTGGAATTTTCCAGAATGGAGCGATGATATATTATCCCATTGGGTAGAGGTGCTCTAGGAGTCATATCAAACAAATGCTTGACCTGATAGTGCAACGTTACCCTTGTGGGTGAGGAGACGATGTTCCTGTATTCTTTCATGATCGTGTCCACCTTCTTCTGCTACATAGAGGAACACTTCCTGGGGGCCATGGATGTGGCTAAGATCTTCCCTTACTTTGAGAGCGAACAAGAAAATGTTGGCTCAGTGGGGCCTAACCCAGGTTCAGAGGTGATTTAGCCAAGCAAATCCTGAAACTATTAGCCCTTTCGGCAACACTCTGCGGAGCACAGACTGAGGTCTCACCTGAAGTAGTATGGGAGGGTACTATAACCAAGTTTCCACACCCTGGGGATGTCTAATATGTTTGGATTGGTACGCGGTCCACCCTTCATGCTCACTATGCTATGCGCACCAGTGGGTACCTCGCAGCCTGTGATGTTGTCTTCATGCAGTCCTATTCACAGTGCGATGCTTGGTATTTACCCAAGTCTTTCCTAATTATGCATTGTTAGCTGATTACTTAGATTATTTTCATATATAACTATTTTGAACCATACAAGAATTTGCTAAACTACATGCAAGAAATAAACAGAGTAAAAGTAATGCATAACAACAGAATAACGATTCAAGACTAGATGCACAGAATTAGGATAAACTTCTCTTTATTAGATTTGTGTCCCAATTACAGACTCGATTCCACCTTGCACACTCAGCTGCGGACTCTACCAGGCCTATGCACACTCAGCTGCAGAGCCTCTACCTACTACTACGACCCAAGACACTTAGAACTCTCCTCTAAGCTTGAACCATTCCTTTGCTACTCTCTCTATCATCTACTATTTTCTTTACACTTAGAGCCTTGCTCTATTTATACAATCCCATGGTCTGCGGACCATGGGTAGGCCGGCATGACTTTATATTACTTTAGGGTGGATAGCCCTATGATTTAACCTCTACTTCACGCTCCACTCCCGCAATCCGTGAAGTCTTTCATAACCTTTGACCAAAACTTGGGCTTTGAGCCCCAAAACCTACTATGGGGGGGATTCCATGCCCAACAGGCCCCCAACATAATCATCGTGACTCATCCCAAGTCACTCTGTTGGTGCGGCGATCTTGGCATGGAACCCTTCCAACTGATCTTGCGTTGCGCGGAGGTCCGCAGCGCACTGTTCTGCAGTCTGCTGGATCTGTTCCACTCTTTCGGCCGAAGTCTCGTCGTCAGGGGAAAATCCTTGTCTTAAGGCATGCGTCACCTTCATTTGTGTTAGCTTTCCTTTGATGTCTGTAGTGATGAGGAAGGCCTCATCAATCCATGGTTGGACGCGTGATTTAAGGATTGCCTCTTTCTGCCGCTCGACATCCACCTGTTCCTTCAACACCTTTGCTTGTTGTAGCTTCACAACTCGTTGGGTCAGGACAACTATCTGCATCATTCTGCGCACACTGTCATACTACACTTGAAGCTCCTCTGCCTTTGTTTCCAGGTGTTGTATGTTGGGGTCCTCTTGTAACGAAGTGAGGACCGCGAAGGATTCTTCCAACATAGCGGTGTAGTTCTATACTGCCTATCTTATTTCCTCCAACCATTTTTTAATATCGCCAGCACATTGTTCCCTAACTTTCAGGGGCATCAAGGGTTGCGCCTTTAATCGTAGCTCGGCAATCTGAAGGCTGAGGTCTAGTTGTACCCTTATTGCTTCTTCCTTTGCCTCGTGGAATCCACTGGCTAATTTGTGGATTCGCACTCCAACTGGTAGGTCTGTCGTGATTTCTAGCTCTGGAACGTGGCGACATGCTTCCTCTACGATTTTCTCCACCTATTGATTCTACGCAAGAACTTCATTGTGTTGTAGACTAAGCTGCTCAATGTTGATTCTTTGTTCACTAAGCATCTGTACTATGCGTCCTTCCCTAGCACGAAGTTTTGCTGTCGCTCCGTCCTACAACTAATATAATGTATACCGAGGAAGGGAAGCCAAGCTTAGGCCAAGTCCCTTTATCCTGCCCACCACGGCTCTATCCTCCTCGCTTTCCATTGTTAGCACTCCTTCTAGCAGCACTATGGTGTTGGCCATTTTTGTGCGCAGTAGCTGCTCCACTTTTGATGTACCTACGACACCATAGGTAGCTACTATTCCTTCTTGTGGGGCCTGCACCTAAAGTTCCTGCGACTGCACCCTTAGGGCCCCCACCACATTTTGTTGCTCGGTCATAGCCTCCTGGAGCGCTTCCGGGTGACCTCACGAACTGTGTCATCAATGTCATATAGGTCACCCTCTGTCAATGTAATTGGCTCGATGTCCAGTTTAAAAGCCTTTGCCTTCTTTCATGGACCTGACCACTCCATGACATGCAACCGTTTCAATTGGGTGGAAGTTGTGCTCGGGTCTACGCCTTCTATTTTATCTAGTCCCTATCTTATAGACACATTATAGCCCCCTTCCTCCTGCATCGTGGTGGCCCCTGTTGCTTGTGCTGCTGCTGCTCTTTCAGTGACCTTTGCCTATTTTATGGCTGCCTTTGCTGCTTCACGGGTGGCCCTTACCTCCGGGGCCGCTTATTTATTGCACCTCTGCTGGGCCAACTTCGTGACATGTAACTTGGTTGCATCCTTCTGCTTCTGTGCTACTGTTCTATCTCTTTCTGCCAATTTCGGGGCACACCAATCGGGAGGCCATGATTTGAGCACGGAGAAGATGGCGTCGTCAATTGCGATGAAAGGAAGATTGCTCCAGTTCTATGCTAGATCCTTATGCGACTTGATATACACATTGTGCATATCTACCTTGAAGTCTGCAAAGCTCCGCAGACTGTTTTACACTATGGGGAATAGGCGCGACCTCCTGTTAATCCACATTTGGACGCTCGCCTCCATGAGCACCAAGACGATCTTAGTTTCGTGGATCTGCATGGCATCCTTCGTAGCCCAGAGCGACTCATATTTTGCAGCCTCTAGCAAGTCTTGTTCAATGTGAGGGAACTGACTGTCCTCAGGCAGTTCCCCTGTCACCAATAAAATAGACAAGAGCAACCACGCATAGTGAAAGGTCTTGCCTTGCTCTTGAGCTTCCTTGCAGTTGGTTAGGAATTCTTCACAGAGGAACTTAGCCCAATTGAATTGGACCCCCTCCGTGCATTGTTCTTCCAGTGAAACCACTGGCACTGGTACCTTGTCTCCGCGCAACTTTCTCATCACCTTCCCGGCCAACAATTGGGTGGCTACGTGCACCCCTTTGTCTTTAATGCTACTAATTACGTAGCCTCTCTTCTTCTTTTCCAATTTGTACTTTTTCTTCATGGCCTCTGCGAGCGCCAAATCTCCACTTTTTCCAGCTATCCTTGCGGGGTCCTTTCCCTTACAGAGAAGCTAGGAAATCCTATGGAGAAGCTCCGCCGTGATGGGAATAGGCTCCTCAAGCCATAAGTACCCATCGTGCACTAGGCAAAGCAGCTGCATGATGACAATTATCGTGATAGGTGCGTGGTGAAACTGTGGAATCCATACTAGGTGGAGTAGTCCAGCCTTCTCCACACCGCGCAACCATTTATGCGGTTCTAGCATTGTAACTGACCCCTCCTTGCTCTGTTTCATGAGGTTATCAATATCTAAATGTGAGAACTTTTCACTATCTGTGAGGTCCCAGTATTCAAATTTAATTTTGGGCACACGGCCTAGGGGTGAGCCCTCAAACAAAATTCCATCTGGGAGGAGTGGGGTTTGGAGTGCGCTCTTAGTGGCATCCAAATCCTTGGTACCTTAGCTTTCCCTTTTCGCAAAGGAATGTATTCGGGTAATTTTGCTGCAGAGCGCACCAGCTAGATTTCTTCTTCCATTTCTTCATCCACCTCTATCTCATCTACGGGAGCCTGGAGGTCCTCCTCCTCATCATTTGTCTCAATGTTGACAGCCTTTCCCTCTTTTTCCATGAAAAGTTTACCAAACCACGGATTTCGTGGGGACATGCGGACTGGTCCCGCTGCCTGTTTATCCTTTTTGGGCCTTGGCATCTGAGGTGATTTCATAATTTTTGGCGCATCCTTCACCTACAATGTAGGGCTCTGTGCGGCTTCCTTGGTGGTACTCTCTACAAAAACGACACCTCTCCTGGTAGTTGTCATCTTGTTCGAATTGTCTATGGTTGTTCACGAACTTAGGAGCTCAAATACCACTTGCCGCTCAACACTTTGTGCTCTTCGTAATAGCTCAAATCTCAAATGATCAAGTGTTGTCTCGTAGCTAGCCTTGGGAGTTTTATAGCGTCTTTTGAATTTGAATTTGACCATTCCCCCCACTTCTGAGTCATTAATTCATGCTTGGCGGCAGATCGTCCCAAATCTAGCTCTTAATTTGTGTCTTAATTGCTCTTCGCCTGCTCCCTTTTCCCTTAACTTGGACATCTCATCATGAATAGTGACGCCAACGGTTACTTCCTAGTTTACCTGCATGGCAAAGCTGCCCCACGTGTGTAGACACGAACCTTGTATGATGTTGATTCTGCGTTCACCTCCTTCACCGCGAAATTCCCAAACAGACTCATTTAGTGTCCCGCACTCTCTTTCAATTGTTTGGAGCGCTAAGACTGTGCTCCCTATGGTTAGTCAAGTGGTTGCACCATCTGTGTGAGACTTCAATTTTCCTTCCAATATAGTCTATGGACACTCCTCAATTTTCCTCATGACAGCCAGCGCCGCGTGTTTTATCTTATGTGGTTCACTCCCCTTGTTACTGTGTTTGGTAAGGTGCGGTCTTAGCCATGGTAGTAGAGTCATAAATTCTCGGCGACAATATTCTAACGGAGTGGTATGGTTGTCTGTATCTTGCCTTGTCGTCCTTGGTTTATTGGCAAGACATGCTTGTGCGATCTCGTTTTCCACTTTTTGATCATAGTGTCCATCAACATGCTTTTCTTCCTCAATCATACCCGATCTTCTTTAAGTTTGTGAAGTCTAAGGTTCCCTCGCCGAATGGCTTCCTGAATCCTTATATGTTTGTCCTCTCGTAACTGTGTGATTCCTTTGTCCTAGTCTTCACGTGCTGTCATAATTGCAGGAACTATTATGTGTGGATTCATTTTGGTACTCCCTTCATAAATTTCAATTTCTACTCTGTTTCACACCTTTGGAATCATCTCTGTGCTCAGGTTTTTGCACATGGTCCCATAGGCCCATCAAACGCCTGGCACGCACAGTTCCCAATTAGTTCGTCTCGCTCGGTGAACCTTGTTCACGACTCTGTACACCCTATTGAATGGTTCCACGTGGAGAATTGGTAACGCACGTCACCTTTCCTGCTGCTATGGTTTGTTCCGCTTCTCTAGGATGGGGGTGGTGTGCACTTGAGCAGACTATACAACATTTGTCTGTACCCATTTGGAAATGAGAGCGTGCAAGTTGTTCCGCCCCTACTGATTGGCTTTCATTCGAAGCTGGGGTTTTCCAAAATGTAGGTGCATCATCCTTCTGCATCTACGCCAGTCTTCAAAATTTCCTTGATGCGTACCCCACCATCGTGCGGGTGTTGCACGCAGTGCCCACTTCAGCGCATCGAACCGCTGCTGTTCTGGTACTACACTTTTGAATTTTCTTAGAAATCCATCCACTGCTGATAATTCATCATATGTTGGCAGCTCCCTTGCCTCTGTTGTTACGCAGCGCAATGACCTGATCATCATTTTGTAGTTCAGTGTTGTTACTTTGTGCAGCCGATTCTTCCATCGCTCTATCTCTTTGTCTGAATTTGAAATGTAGGAGCTTTCGTCCTCCCACGAAATCCTCCCATCTGCAGTCAGATTCACCCAATCCTCTCCTTGTGCAGTTATCTTGTAGATACAGTCGAGATCGTCATCACTATCCTTGTCGCACACCAGTTCAGTGTATCATGCTCCTTCGGCTGGATCCAGCGGTACTACTACGCGTAGTGACTTTTTCTCAAAGATCATTTTGCGCTTCTTCATATTTATGACTCCGTTCATATCGATAGCCTAGTCTATTCCTAGTAGCGTGGGGTAGGGATTGTTGTCATCAACAATCTCTATCACTTCAAAATTTTCCTACGTGCTCACGCCTTCAATATTGATTGTCACCCCTTGTAATCTTCCCATGGGAAAAATCTTCTGTTGGTTCACCACTCGTAACTGAATAGGGGACCATTGTAACGTGGGTCTGCTCATGCGTTCCCATGTTTGCTTTAGTAATACATTCGTGTCCGAACCCAGATCTAGGATTACCTGATCCATTTCATACTCACCAATCTGTGCAGTGAACCTCATTTCCCTTCCAGTGCGCAATGCATGCTTCCCCAGTTTCTGAAACATGTGCAATTCTCTGTACCTCGCACACCTGGTGATCAGTTCCTGTAGTCCCTTAACTGCCTTGTTGTTGTGCAACAATTTCATGCATGTCTCCAAAAAGGTAGTGAGCATTGAAGGATCCATCCCTGGTTCTAGTTGATCCTTACTACCTGAAGTGGAGGCCTCCATGAAGCTCTTCTTAGCTTCCATGAATGTCTCCTTTAGGCGTTCTAAGTCAAACTCAGGTTCCTTTGTAGGAGCCTTGCGAACCCACGTGCTTTCTTTTGGCTGCTTCCCTTTATCATCTCCCGTGGCCATACCACTCCTGAGCATCATGTTTACATTTGGGTCTTCTTCACGCGGTTCATACCTCATCATTTGTAAATTCTGGGTCGGAGGGGGCTGGAGTACCCCCTTTCACGCATCTTCACTATCAGCGAAGGGCAATCTTCTGCCTCATGATAAAACTGATTACAATACCAACATGATATCCTAGTCAGGTTCATACAATCACAGGCATAATGCCCTAGCCCTCTACAATTGTAAAAAATTATTTGTCTGTGACCCCTTCTTGGTCCCATACCACCTCGACCCCGACCGTGCCCCTGAAACCTGGCGCACAACATCCCTGCATTTGGGTCGAGGGCTCATGTTTCGGTCTGTACCCTGTAGGTAGGATTCTGATCTGTCATTAGTTCATAGCTTCGGCAGGTGTGTTCATCATGGCCTACCGACCTATAGAAATTACAAAACAATTGCTAGGACATCTGGGTATACTTCTACAACATATGATAATTTTCCATCGTAAGTTTTCCTCCTATCTAGTAGATTATGCACCATAATGCAGATGCCGCACTAAGCCCTACCTATGCCTCTAGTCTTAATGGCATTGGCCTTCCCCCTGCCAAGTAGTTCGCGAACACTGGACAATGGTCCTTGTCGTGCCCTTGTGTTGAGATTGCAACAAGATGATGGAGCTTAGTGAAAAGAGTCGCCTTCACTAAGTGGGCCCGCAGGCTATTTTTGGCGCAAGTTTATTTTTAGACTATGTCTATTTTTAGACATATGGATCATGTCTATGGATTGCAGGTTGCTGTTTATGGATGATTGATCAAGTTGGAAAAAATAGATGGACTTCTATTTTTAGACCACAGCGGAGTGACACCACAGTGGAGTGACTGCTCAGTCTAAAATTATTAGCTCATACTAATATTTAGACTATAAACTTTGTCTTATTCTCTTGGAGCACTTCAGGATGAGCTACGGATGTGGTACATGCATATCCCAGAAGGAAATACTTGGTTACCTATGGGATGACTAATATTTGCATGCAGGACTTCAGTTAGAACTCAAGTGAGTTGAGTTTAGTGGACTGGAGGTGCAGTTGATGGAGTTGTGTTCAGTTTAGCTTTGTTAAACTGGTTGTATTTAGCCTAACTGGAAAATAGACTAGAGATGAGTTGGGTGAATTAGTTATTAATTAATTCACAAGTTATTAACTCATAATACAACTAATGAATACATCAGTTAACTCAGTTGCATGTCAGTGCATGTTCAGTTCAGCAGGGACAGGTGTTAGAGAATCAGATTGCTATCAGTTGTGACTATCGTTGTGCACCAGATCTTGCACAAGTCAGGGGATTGAGTATGCCAATGAGTTTTCCCACATTGTAGCTTGTGCTCACGTTATTTAGCCAAGTAAATTCGTGGTTGCCTTGGAATTATCATCAGTTCTTGAGCAGGTATTGAGCAACGGAGGCAGGCATGGCAGCGGAAGAGATTTGAACCTGTGATTGATTCAGATCTGAGTTGTATTGTGTGTAACAGAGGTGGAGATAATTGTGAGAAGTATTATGCTGTGTAATGTTACATGACTCAATCATTAATATACAGATAGTTGGGGTTTTTAGCGAGATGCTTTCCCCGGGATACATACTGTGTTAATGTGTGAATGCTCTTGATGTTTTATTGTTATTGATGCTGCTATATTGATGATCAACGTAGAGGAGCTCATGTATTGTGTATGTTTTCCGCAATAGTACATGATCAGGATAATCTCTGTTGAATATGTGTTAAATTATTCAAAATTTCTACATGGTATCAGAGCTGTTGATCATCAGATCTACTATTCAGGAAGTGTTTACATTCTATTT
>APFE031328424.1:185507-206006 GCA_000404065.3 Pinus taeda | reverse complement strand
GGATTGAGTATGCCAATGAGGATTGCGTGGTATATCCAAGGGAAATACGAATTTGGATCATTCATTCATCAATATTCTCTTGCAGGATTGCGCAGTAGAGGCATGCAAGCAGTGGAAGAGATTTGGAGATCAGATCTGAGCTGTATTGTGTGTAACAGAGGTGGAGATACTTGTGAGAAGTATTATGCTGTGTAATGTTACATGACTCAATCATTAATATACAGATAGTTGGGGTTTTTAGCGAGATGCTTTCCCCGGGATACACACTGTGTTAATGTGTGAATTCTCTTGATGTTTTATTGTTATTGATGCTGCTATATTGATGATCAACGTAGAGGAGCTTATGTATTGTGTATGTTTTCCGCAATAGTACATGATCAGGATAATCTCCATTGAATATGTGTTAAATTATTCAAAATTTCTACACCTTGGCCTTTGCATTTTATGCACCATACTTCCTCGCATACCTCCAGCCGAGTTGTCCTGTCCTATTTCAAACTTTGCATCTCCAGACACAGATTTTGCAGTTGCGCGTGGATTTGTTGGACTCCCAACCCAGGGTCATGTATAGGGGTCTCATGCAATCTCATTGCCATCTCCAACACTTCGGCCTGGGTGGAAATTTTTTGTTGTGAGAGCATCGTCCTTAAGTGTGGTGTAAGTGAGGCCATAAACCATGCGCGATGTTGTGCATCTGTCAACATCATATTGGCTTCGCGAATCGTGCTCTTCAACCTTTAGTCCAGATCCCAAGGGGTCTCACCCGAGAGCATCGCGATCTCCTTAAACCCGATGATTGATTGTGTCTCTGATTTTGGCTTGCCAAATTCCCTGTTCAGCGCGGTCTAGATCTCTACAATTCCATGTTTGGGTGGTCATTAGAATGCGTGATATACCACGTTAATGCGTGATCCTGTAGCACACTCACCAACGTAGCCTTTTTAACATTATCATCCATGACGCCCTGTGCTTCCCATACTACTCTTACCACGAACCAAAATTGGTTCGGATCTTCATTTCCTACTCCTCTGAACACTGATAGTTTGATCGTACTTGCCATATTGAACTACAATGGTGGCGAAGGTGGAGTGGGTGGCGATGGAGGTGAGGAGGGTGAAATAGGTGGTGGTGTGGGTGGGGGTGGTAAACGTGGAATTCTTTGTCTTATCAAATTGATCGCACTTCTCAGAGAGACTTTCACGAGCTCCTCCTCGCTTTCCCGTGAGGGTAAAATTAAGGTTGTTTTCCAACTCCTCACTACTTCCACTTCTGTAGATATTTCCACTTTGGGTAGTCCCAAACATTAATTTATTCACATAACCTGTTTTTCACACAATAGCATCTTAATCCAAGTGTTCAAAGGTTTAATATACTTACCTCGTGGTCCCTTGAGAAAAATTCATTTTGCCTCACTGTAGCTAACGGTCATGTCTACCGCAAACTCAGTGATAAATCCTCCTATTATCTGGTTGAGCCAATGGTCCATAGCTCACGCTATCTTATCTTCTAACGCTTCTAGTCTGCGCACTAATTTCAGAGTCCACCCTATTGGTTTGTCAAGCCCACACCTTCCATGGCTATCTGCTAACTTCATGATCCACTCATATAGCTTAGAAGGAAAGGATGCAAAGAAAATTTCGTGGATTTTTGTATACAAGTAGCGCTCCAACCACTGTTCCTCAGATACTCATGGATTTATGTTTTCCTGCGTCGTGAACTCGTGAAACTTCTTGTCCAACCACTCTTCAATTTCTTTCTTTTTAGGATTTCAGTGGCACGACATCAGACATCCTTTATGCAGATCCCAGTCCCGAAAAAAGAACGATTTGTTGGCTTACTTGGGCCTGACCCAGGTTCAGAGGTGATTTAGCCAAGCAAATCCCGGTAGTACTGGCCCTTTCAGCAACAGTCCGCGGAGCGCGAAATAAGGTGTCACCCGAAGTAGTATGGGAGGGTGCTAGAAGTAGGTTTCTGCACCCTGTGGATGTTTGATATGTTTGGATTTGTACGTGGTCCAACCTTTGCGCTCACTGTGTTATGCGCACCAGTGGGTACCTCGTGGCCTGCAATGTTGTCTTCGTGTAGTCCTATTCACAACGCGATCCTTGTTATTTACCCAAGTATTTCCTAATTATGCAATGTTAGCTGATTACTTAGATTATTTTCATATATAAGCATTCTCAACCATACAAGCATTTACTCAACTGTGCGCAAGAAATAAACAAAGTAAAAGTAATACATAACAACATAATAATGATTCAAGACTAGATGCATAGAATTAGGATAAACTTCTCTTTATTAGCTTCCTGTCCTGATTAGAAACTCCACTCCACCCTACGCACTCAGCTGCAGGGGTCCATGCACTCAGCTGCGGACTCTACCAGGCCTCTACGCACTCAACTGCAGAGCCTCTACCTACTACTATGACCCAAGACGCTTAGAACTCTCCTCTAAGCATGAACCATTCCTTCGCTACTCTCTCTATCATCTACTATTTTCTTTACACTTAGAGCCTTGCTCTATTTATACAATCCCATGGTCCGTGGACCATGGGTAGGCTAACATGACTTTACATTACATTACAATACTTTAGGGCGGACAACCCTATGACTCAACCTCTACTTCGTACTCTGTGCCCGCAATTCGCGAAGTCTTTCATAACCTTTGACCAAAACTTGGGCTTTGAGCCCCAAAACCTGTTGTGGGGGGGATTCCATGCCCAACAAAAATAAAATGAATTTCCTAGTCTGGGATATGATCTTACTACATTTCTTAGTAGAGATCAAAGAGGTGGCGATAGGTGGGGCTACCTCCGGTATCCCATATAATGAATTACCCAAAGAAATAATAGCAGCGCAAGGCCTTGACTCATACAAAACATGTCACTTACACAAATATGGTTGGCCTAATAATAAATCACAAACATCAAGAGGTGCAACATCACACAATACCTCATTTGTGAAGGGCTTAATGTTGTAGGGAAGGCAACACTGCTGGAAGACTCGAAGATCTTGTCCTTGGTGAAGCCACCCGATGATGTACAACTACGAGTGTGGTGTGGTCAATAGGCCCAGCCGCTTCATGACCTCTGCTGAAATGAGGTTATTTTGGCTTCCACTGTCGACAATGAATTGCAGCGGTGAACCCTTCACCCACATTTTTGAGTGGAAAAGACGCTCCCCCTGCTCTAGATCTTTGGGCTCATTCTTCTGGACCTTGGCAGTGGCAACAATGGTGTTGGGCTCTGCATCAATGATTGTCAATCCCCTTGTCAGGTTCTAACTTAGGGTTAGAGCATGCATATGATTCTGAAGCCTTCAACTCGGCCACTAGTGACTACTTGGTCCAACACTCACTTAAGTTGTGAGTGGGGCTCTTATGGAACTCATACTACTTTCCTATGTCCTTCTTTGACTTTGTGGTATTGTTCTTTTCTTACAGTTTTGATGGGTTGTCTTGGGTCAAAACGTCTTGGCTTTGTCCTTGGTTTTGTGGTTTGGGGAAGCCTTTCCCTTGCTTTAGATTCACATATCCAAAGTCTCGCTTCTTCTATTTAAACCTCTGCTCGATCTTGACAACGTATCAGTACGTCGTGCTGAGCCAGGAGATGTCCGGGAACTCCATCTCCTCCTAGATGTACCTATGTAGGCAGTCGTGGTACTTGAGTACCAAATGCCACTTAGAATCCTTGATACCCAACTTTGTGTGAAGGGTATGAAAAGTATTAGTAAACTCGGGCACATATTGGTCCCTTCCCTCCCGCAGTGTGGTCCACTTTATGTATTTATCCTCATAGCTTCCGACAGGGTAGTACTGCTCCTTGATGACAACCCAGAATGAATTCCAAGTGGGTGTGGCTGAAAATAATGAGGTTATAATTTCATCCTTCTACTCGTAGTAGGTTTCCCACCAATTCTTGACATGGGGAAAGACTTTGAGAAGAGAGAAAGTAATCTTTTCCCGACCAGAAAAATCATGAACAGAAAAATACCCTTCTAGTAGATTTAACCATTTATCTACAGCACCTGCATCTATCTGACCCTCAAATATCGGAATGTCAAAGTTAACTTGTACCTCAAAGGGTGTGGCACTTCCAGAGTAACTGTCGGAAGTAGATGTGTTGCCCCTGAGTAGCTGCTGAAGGATCTGGGCAAAGTTGTCCATCATCGTGTTCCTTTATCACTCAAGGGCCTCTCCGAGCAATATTTTGATAGGATCTCCTACCCCCTCATCTTTCTTTTCATCTGCCATGGGAGGCCATCGGGATTTGCGAGGCTGGTCTTGCAAAGGTTCGACTAGTTCAAGCCCTAACTCCTTATATCCTGATCTCGTTGGGGACATGCAAAGAAAAACAGAGAAAGATCAGACCACTCTCATACCACTGATCCGGATTTAAACAAGAACACAACAAATTACAGATATAATAAATACAAAGATGCAGTAGAAATAATACTTCATTTCATTAATGTAAAACACTGAAATATGCTTACAAACAGAAATGGAAATAAACTAGCTCGAGCGATGGTAGCTTACCTCTGAGAAGAGATGTGGAAGCTACATGCCTCTGAACTATGTTACAATGAGGCTCAAGGGCCTTCTCATTATTGAACAATAAGAGAAAACCATAATCAACCAAAACCCTAAACCGAGGAGATGTAACACCAAGAGTTTATGGGCCCCGTTGGGGTTAGTTGGACAACCAACTTCCTGGGCTCGTGGCTTTATCATATTATCTTTGTTTGATGCACATGATACTCCATTCGAAATATCTCTCCAGGAATACAATGGAAAAGATGATTTTATCAACAAAAAAATTGGCGGTAGATTGCCAAAAAAAACATCGTTTAGGGCCTCAAAACGGTTGCAAAAGTTTAGGACTCGAAAAACTGCTAAAAATAGTAAATTGTGCTACAATTAAGGAAACTAAAAAGCTAAAAGAGACAGTTCTGGGGGTCCAAGTGGGATAGGCGAGTGGCCATCAACATCCACCTAGATCATTTCATGGCTAAACTTCCCATCATTGTACCTAGTTCTCTTTCTAGGCTTCAACCTTTCATCTTTAAAGAAAATGCTTATGGTTCCAAATGAGTAAATTAGTAATTAATTGGATGTGGAGCCTAATTATCTTCTTTATTCAGAGCTATCACCGCATTGGACCCTAGTTCATAATGTGGCGACAACGCCGCCCGTAATATTTGTGCTACAAGGGGGGTCCAGGGGGGCTGGATGCGATCTTTGAGAGCCCTCCCCCTAGTCGGGGATTGGGAGAAGCGCCCTCGAAGCTAAAAATAGATGTAAAATTGCCTTGTAAAATGTTGTAATTTCATAGTCAATTTGGGCCGTTCATTAGGCAAAGACCTGATAGTATAAGACATGTTTAATTTAGAGTTTTTTTCCATAGAAGGCAACCCCTTGCTATATATGATGGAATTGTATTGCGTCTTTGTAGATCAGTATTCTGAGTGTCAAGAAGGAGAGAGGAGAATGTGTGAGAACGAAGAGGGAATTACAACGGATCTATTGTAGGTTGTATCTCTTCCGTTTGATGGATAATATAAAAGGAAGGACTAGTTGTTTCCCATGGACGTAGCCCAAATTGGGTGAACCACATATATCCCTGTCTCTCTTGTTTTATGTGTTTTCTGTGTTTATATTTCTACAATATATTTTATGTGTTCCATTGCTTTGTGATATATAATTTTCTAACAATTAACAAGATGAAAAATTTATTTTTATGAGTTCTTTACTTCTTATCTATCATTTGCAAGTATTATGAATTTTAACCTCTCTTTTTTTTTGGCTTGGAGTTTGTAGAATTGGTAGGGAATATTTCCCTAAGGTTGTCAAGACTTTGTTGGGCTTTTTCGAAGGCATGAAGACTCCTTAGCTAGCCTGTAGTTTAATTTAGCTTATTGTAGGGAATCCTTTCATTTATCCTTTTCATTCCAAGTAATTTTAAATTCTTTCTTCATTTTCTTTGCATACAACTTATTTTGGTTTGTTAAATAAGTCAGGGTTTTGATCTAAACCTCTTTATTTTTTATGCAATTTTAATGCGAAGATGTGAATTCATTCTAGACCTCCTCTCGACATAAGTTTTTCTTTAGAAAGGTAATTTTCATATTGATTATTTCAAAGGGAAATACCCTTCGTATTTTCCTTGTTTCACTTCTTTATTTCTTGATCATTTTCCAAAATGGGGTTTCATAACTAAAACCTTAGTATATCCTAGTTTTGTTTAGTCATGGGTAAACCTTGGCATGAATATTTGTTCTAATGGTGCGGTTGTAAATACTATATCGTGGCTATTTTTCCCTTAGATATAAATTTTATTCATTCGTAGGGTTTTTAACCCTACCTAAACTTGTTAATTTGGGTACTCCTTTACAACCAATTTTGACATAATTTGTATTATGCTACAAGTACTTGAACCTGAGTTTCTTCCTCAAGTATAATGTTACCAACTATTTTCTTGTTCTTTGTTGTTAATGTTTTATATTAACACACCATAACTTGTCTTTTTAGTATTGATTTGTAATTTACATATACATATATACTTGGATAGATTTCAAAATTTTATGTTTCTTTATACTCATTGTGGAATTATTTCTAGTCCCTTCATGAGTTTCAGCTCCTCCCTTATAGGTTAGGTTATCTTGAACACCTAGTCGCTTCTTATGTATATGGTTGATTCCATTGTCAAGAACAAAGACACCAAGATTCTTTTTTAGTTTAGTTACCATAGAACATATGCAGAATAACTCCCTAAGGGGAAATTTAATCTTAAAGGAAATTGTTCCTTTATTTTTATTTTGTTTAATATGTCCATGGTTAGAAGCCTTCGATCAATGGATATTATTTTTATCTTTACATTTGTTGCATAACTATTTTCATCCATTCTCATTACAATGATTTTCATGAAAACCAAATGTTATGTTGAGTATTTATTTGATAATTCAAAGGAGATTACTATATAGATTGTAGTTTTCTTTCTATCTATTGTCTTAGAAATTTCCAATCTATGCTCCTGTTAATTTTCAATGTTTTCATGTTTTAGTAAAAATCTAAGATGACTGGTATGTAATAATTTTCACCCTCTATTGGGTTCCTTTCTCTGTCACTTTCTAAAGCTTTGTTATGTCTATATCCCATATAACTAAGATTATTTTTTGCCTAAGGTTGTGATATGAATTCCATTCGTTTTTAATATTTTAGACCTGTTCAACCATACCTTTTGTCTTTACTTTCTTATATAGTTAATATCGTGTCTTAACTAAACTATATACCAGAAAATGGACACTTCTGGCATACCCTATGTTGGCAGTCTCAGAGTCTTATAGAGATATATGATTCTTTGTTCTAACATATTTACGTGTTCATTTAACTTTAAATGTAATTATTGTCTACATATTCAAAGATAATTACTTCACATAAGATCCTTCAGAAAATCATTATACAATAAAATAAAATACCTATTATGTTCATAAATTTGTATTAGGACTTTTAATTTATATTGTTCTATGTATATACATAATACTTAAACTATTTTAAATACTTTAAGAACATGAATTCTAGTTTTCCTTTTCATTTACATGCATATTCAGAAAACTTGCAACTTTAACAATACTACTACATAGTCTTTTAATGATAAAATATTTAGTATATAACAACTACTTAAAAGATAAGTTATTCAGAGTACCAACTTGTCAAATTATTTTTGGATAATAATATTGGAGTACAACGCTCCTCCCAACCTTGACTCTTCCTCCTAGATGAGTCCCCCTAAGCTTCAATGGACTATAAGCCAACAAACCTTCTCTTTCGTTGTTCTCTTTCTATCCACGATACCTCCTCACTCTAGCTATGCAATACATTGTTCTAAATGTAGTATAGGACAAAAAACCCCTTTTCTAGGATTCTATTAGCAGTTAGTAATTATCCCCTCCTTTATCCATTAGGTGGAAGGTAGTTGCTTTGATCATTAATGAGCTCCACTCTCCCCAACTTCCTAAGATAGCGTCTTGTCTTTCTGGGAGTGTTATTGATCAATAAATTTTACATAATTTAATAATTCAATCCTCATATTAGATGCTTAGGTCTTACATTATCCAAGGGTAAATAATCCACCACTAGCTTACAATCCATAACTTCTCTCTATCCATTTGCAGCTTCATTATTATTTTCCATATTTTATTAATAACTTAAAAAAAAAAAAATTACATAAAGTAACTATTAGTAACAAAATAACGATAAACCAGTTGCATACAATTCTTAGAGTTATAATATCAACACACTTGACATATATAATATTCACAAATAAGACTGAATTAGTGGATATCACACCACGTGGACAATATGGCATTAGCATGGTGCTAGGATGAAAACGTCTTAAGATCATGCCATCTCAGAACCTCGAAGAGGGAAGATAGGAATGTGATGGTGGAAGGGTTCGAGATTGATGGGGCTGAGATTGACGAGAATTTCCCCTCGAAAATAAAGGAAAGTTTCATGTCTCAAGACATCAGGGTGTTAGGCCTCAGGTAGGATTATATTATGTATGGTAGTCTGAGGAAGTGAGGTGAGATACATTAGAATATTGTCACTCGAGACCTTGGGACATTAGAAGGATTTGTGCAATGTGCGAAAGAGTCGAGGAAGGAGTAAGGGCGAGATGATGTGGTAAGGTTTGAAAGGATGTGGCCTACCAAGCATGAACTTTTTGTCAACAGGGCAAGCCATGTGGGTCACCTAGTGAGTTCCACGTGGCAGCCATGGTGACATGGTGGGTTTTAACAAGGGCTAAGTTGCAGATGGCCATAACTTCTGATCCATAAGTCAGTTTAAGGAAAAAATTATATCATCAAAAATATCTTGATGAGCTGAATGTGATGGTGGTATTTATTATAAATTTTAATGAAGTTGAGAAAAGAAAAGGAATTTTGAGACCTTAATTCCATAATGAAGCCATGGAGGTTAGGTTAGCTTTATGTAGCACCTTCCACTACCCAAGAATAATCCAAGAGGGTAGGAGTGTGTGTTACAAGCACCATTTTCAATCCTTAAATAATGCTCCACTATCGCCCTAAATCAATATTTGATAGAAACATTAACATCCTCTATATGGAAAAACCTGTGACCACTCTCCCTTCCATAGGTATGCGATATTATTCCTACCACTATGTAATTTTGATTGGGAGTTAAATGATATCTTGCTTCCATTAACCACCTTTTTTTATAGTCATATATCCCAAGGGGGGTGAATGAAGTGACCTTATGATTCATTATGTATTGAACTCACACATCATTGATGTTTGACAAAAGAATTTGGATAATCATGGTGTTTGAAAAATCCCATAACCTATTAAATGTGATACCATTTTTTATGATAGTTTTGGAAACCATTGGTTTTTTCCTAAACCTTCAAGCTCAAAACACTTTTTTTTCTATCTTTGTCCCTCTTTAGCATACCCCTTTCACTTAGTTTCATTAGCCTCATGAAATGTTATCTTATCGCATTTTACACTACTCCCACTAGATGAGTCATGTGTCTCGCAATACCCTAACAAACTATCACATATAAATTTTGTATCGTTTGATTTAAGATAAAATTCCTCAACCTTTGGTTCCCATGTTGCATAAATTTCTCTCAGAGTCAGAATTTCAATCCTTGGCTAACCATAAATTATTCCCAAGGTTGAAAAAAAATACAAAAGGAAAAACTTTGAATGAAATAATATGTGGCAAAAAAGTGTCTAACAATTTATTTTGATTTTCTAAACATGCTAATATGTCACGTTGTTAACATGGGTGAATTATAAGGAAAATTATGGCCCTATCATATAATTGGAAAATCCCTATCATTGAAGTATTCTTTGATAGTATGAGGAAGAAACATTTTTTGGTACTTGAGGTCTAAATTTTGATGAAACTCATTGGGTCATCAACATTGATTTATCTTAGGAATGGATGAATATATACCAAATGTTTTAGTGAGAAAAAATATTTCCCTTTGCTCCATATGATCGAGAGATAAATGTCTACGATGGAGCCACACATCCTACTAACTAGATTTGTCCCAAACAAATTGGTGTTTCAAGAGATTTCCTACCAAGTGGTGAATGGCCTCCAATGCCATTTTATTTATGCTTATATTGATTTAGGGACATGAAAGGATAATGGTAAAATTCTAAAAACCTATTAGTATTTCATTCTGGTGACTCAGAATACCACAAATATGACCCCTTGCCAGTTGTATAAATCACTATCAATCCTGCAAGTACAAATGGGAATAGAAATCCAAAGCATGGACTGGTAAATAATATTTTAGGAGGGCCATGAATTATGATGAATTATTATTTATAATAAGTAATAAGAAAAAAGAGGCATTGATGGAAGAAAAAACAAAGAAAGAAAATGAGATATTAGAGGTCGAAAATAAAGCTTTGAGAAAACAAAATCTCAAGAAGAGGCAATATGAAGAGAAAATGAAGGAAGACTAAGAGATTATGAATAAAGGAGAAGAATAAATAAGAAGTACAAAGAAAAAATAATTAAGAAATAAGAAGAAGAGGCTAAGAGAAAAGAATAAGAAGAAGATGCTCAAAAGAAAGCAAAGTAGCAAAAGGCATAGATAGAAACTCAAGCTAGTAAAAAACATGAAGACATCCCAAAGGGTGATATGATGTACACAAAATTCCCTCAAACATCATACTCATCCATCACAAGAGGACATTTTCCTTTTGGAGGAATAGGAGTCACTCCTACAAGGATTGACAAAGTAATCAAAATAAGGTCTTTTATATATGCTAGAGACCTAAGTATGATTGTTAGTAAAACTACAAAGGCACTACCAGTATCTATTCCATCTCCCGTGTCTATAACCACGGATAAATATTTGGTGCATGAGGTTATGTTAATTATTTAGCTATAAATAGAGTTTTAAGGATCTAGGATAAGCTTGAAATGATGTGGCAAAGTCTATAAGCATGTGTTAAAAGAATTATGTATTAGTTGAAGGTAATAAATAGGAATAAGTTAGCATCCATACGAAACCATGGGGATCCCAAGCCATCTAAATAAATCCTCTTAGATATTGAAGAAGCTATGAACTCTAGAGAAATATCATTTAATATCTTCACATAGAAAATCACCAAACAAGTTTTGAAGTAACATGTGGTACAGCCAGCTACGTTGCAAACTGTGTCTAACTCCTTCTTTGTCACATTAGATAGAGATGTAAATATTTTGGCCTAGAATGTTGTTGATAATAAATTTATGTTAGAAACTCTATGGTTCAATATAATTAATATGATTTCATCCTATCACCAAATTCAGGTTGCTTCTCTGAGTGATGAGTGTGGTATCACCATAGAGAATGCAATAATTTTGTAAGTAGAAAATAAAATTATAGGTATGGACTTATTTTTTTGTATTTTTCATATGTAGAGTAGGAAACAATATGGGAACTAAATCTTTGTAACTACTCCTGGGGGAGCCAAGAAGTCCCAAGTAATATTTAAGAATTGTAACTATATATATTTAAGTGCACCAAGAAAGAAACACTTTTTTTCTATTTGAACTTTATTTCAAAAGTTTAATAATATTATAATCCCTTAGCTCCATTTTGGAGGAGATCAATTTTATTTTTTGCAATGGATTGGCATGAAATACTTTGTAGCTGTGTAATTATGCTTTCACTACTATGGATTCTACTTTCATTTCAGCTAATTTTTATTCTATAAGTTTGTATCATCTTGCTATTTGTTATCTTTTGTAACAAACTAGTTTTGGGATGATGAATGAATGGTTATTACTAATTTTCTATTACAAACTATTATGCATCTTAAGTCAATTTTAATTTTACTAATATTTCCTTTTCTAGGAGATACAACTATTTATCTCTCATATGTGCAAGTAGTTATTGGTCATTCACAATTCATTTATTACAATTAGCTGCTCCTAGATAAAATAGGTTAGAATAGATTCTCCATGTTTTGAATTAAGAGTATAAGTATTTCAGTTTGTATCTTCATTTCAATCATAAAAAATCAATCACCCAAAAATGGTGATTGGGCTAGAAGCTAGATGGTCCCCTCATACCAAATGGTGTGATATCTAATTAGGATCTCATTCTATAGATAACCCATGTCTATTGTAGGGCATTCCATCCCTGTCAACACAACCATACCTCCAATGGGAGTGACCAAACTTGCTATTGTAATGGATTTTGGCATGCCCTATCATTTATTCTTCAACTTGTTTTGAACTATGTTCTCTAGAATATTGAAGCAATTATACTCTGTTGAAAAAAAAAAATCATACCTAGTGATTCATTTCCATAGGGGAGTGATATTTTGAGCATATAAGTGGAAATTGGCTCAATCTAAAAAGATCTACAAGATTTTTTAAAGTGATTTCAATGAATTGATGAAGTATAGAAGGAATTCATATTTCAAATTCCATGCAAGGGAATAAATTTTTCTTTTGATGGGAGTAAGCTCCAAATGAATACCCTTTAATACTTCTTAGTGAATCCGTTTTTCTTACTATATTTTAAGTTACATATAGGTCTACATTCATATTGATGCTTATAGCTTGGAGTTGAGCCCTTACAATGAGGATTAAATTTAATACGTAAAATATATGGGTTTATGAAAATGATATGCCATAAGCCACCAGTTATGGATTAATTACTTTCACTATAGCCAAATAATCTTAGAATTACATATGTACAATTTCATTAGTGTTTATGTTTCTATAGACACTTAATATCTGTTCATTTTTCATGAATACCTTATGAACTAAACAAATCCATGGTGAGTCAAATAAGTAGAGAATGATTAAATCATCAAAAGACCAAGATTGAGAGGGGATTAGGTACCCTCAATCTTCCAAACTACATATGGAGATAGATTAAACGATGCTAATAATTTTGCAAAAATTAGATATTTTCTTACCCTTTTAGGTGGAATTTTCTACAATTTTAAGCCATTCTACTCCTTAATTTCACATTTAGTCACATCCTCTAGGTGGAGGAGGTCCCTCCATATTATCAACATGTTGATGGAGGAGGCCCCTCCATATCAAATCAAGGGGGCAGGGGAATGTACAAATCAAGGGTATGTTCACTTTTATGGGATCTATTGGATCTTTCATTTTAAATTAGATTCAATGGCGCATGAATATCCGAGAGGGTTTTTAAAAGGGTGAGCATAACTTCTAAATGTCATAAATTTTTCATACAGACTTTGATTAATGAAATTAATATGTCATTGGAAAGGTATTTTTGCATATAATATTATGAAAAAGTGTTGCACTTATGAGGATAATGTTTACCCCCAAATACTTCTATTTGATGCCTCACACAACTCTTGAAAGGTTTCATAGCCAAATTTTCCAACTGGGTCCCATTAGTAAAAATGGCCCTATGAGATGATTCCTCCACCTTTTCCACTCTAAAAGAATTGAGATGAATCAAAAAAAATATAATGATTCAATTTGGATCACGCCTCTCCATTAAGGATGCTTTTTGTCCCCAAAGACTTTTACTTTAAAAGGTGAGGAAATTTTTCCTCTACCTTCTCTCAAGTGTATCATTTAGCCTTGCCTAGAAGTTGTCCTTTCAACCCAATTTTCCAAAGGTCATGTTACCCTTGTCTTGTAGTTCTAAAACTCTTCTACAAAAACAATATCCTCTATTAACTCTACATGAGAAACTAGTGCCAAATCCTCTATAGAAGGTAGGACATGTTCCTCTTATTGATATAGCATGGAAGGCTTATAGAATTTCAAATACTCTACATTCACTAAGGATTAAATGTGTATGTATGGGGGTAGACACAGTCTATAGGAATTATCTCCCACATTTACTAGTATCTCAAAGGGACTATAGGGACTATAGGAATGATTACCTATTTGTGGTAGTTGACAGGGCAAAGGGATTAAATGTGTATGTATGGGGGTAGACACAGTCTATAGGAATTATCTCCCACATTTACTAGTATCTCAAAGGGCATCATTTTTAAATGTGATAACTACTACTCCTAGGTAGCAGTGTACAGAAAATAAAAAATGAATCTATAAAAGGGAGCAACATATCATTCATTAACGTCATAAATGTAGTTGGTGCATTACATAGGAAAAACAACATTACTAACCACTCATACAAACCTTTCCTTGGTGTTAAAGGTGGTCTTATATGTATCTTCTTCTCTAACTTGAACCTACTAATATCTAGACTTTAAGTCCAACTTCATGAAGTATTTGGATTGTTGCAACTTATCCAATATACCATCTATCCTAGGTAGGGGGTACCTATTCATGAGTGTAATTTTGTATAATGTATTGTAACATATACACATATGCCAAGTCCTATCCCTATTTAGCATAATAATAGTGGGTGGCCCACATGGTGATGTACTTGGTCGAATGATACCCTATTCTTGGTTGCTACTGCAACTACTTCTTCACCTCACTTCTATAATGGACTACCTGTAAAACCCAATGTTTGGCAATGGGATGTCTAGAAATAGCTAGATCTCATGCTCCACTTCCGTCTTGGGCAATATCCCTTTAGGCTCGTGGAACATATCCTTGTATCCTTGAATATATCCCACAAGGGATGAATTTTCTCTCATTGACTCTTCTATAGACTTATTATATCTTAAAAACTATAAAACACACTTACTTCTAGAAATGATCAATTTCTTGACTTGGTTTGCACTCACCAACAAAAAATTTGAATTTCCCATGTGCACATTGATGGTGAAAGGTTTTCCATCCTTGATGAGGCAATACTTGTTGTATCTCCATATAAAAATGGCATCCTCCACATACATATAGGTACTTCAAAAAACCACTCCACATACATCAAGAGGAACTACATCTAATTATGTGTTATCAATAAAATTAGCATAGATAGAAAATCTGATTTTGCACTATTTGGTTACCTTTATTTTGTATCCTTACTTACCCATCCCAATGCATATGGTCTTGAATGATAACAAACTTCCAGCCCAAATTTTTTGACTGAACTTTTATAATGAGATTCTCTTGCAATCCTAATTCAAACAAAGCATCAATCTTCGTCTTCTTGGCCTATATTTTTATATGGAAGAGCTTGGTCTTTTTTTTATCTTATTTTTGAAGGCTGCATGTATTCACCTTCTTTTGCAGTAATGTATGGATGATCTTCTCATCCACATCCAAGTTTCTTTCAACCTAGTTTCTTGAATCAGTGGCATGAGGTTCTTCTTCTTTGCATCATTATTTTTTTCTTTAGGTTAAACTTTAGATGCAACTTCCAACATTCTCCTCTATGTGACCGTCAATGTTACAATGGTTGTAGTAGTTTCTAGGACCTTTTCACTGGTGTGTTGTGGTTGTTTTATTTTTATATTTTCCCTTTCCGCTTCTTCTTCCCTTCCATAGAAGCATATTGGTTTTCATTTTGCTTTAACCCACTTGATTTCCCTTCCTTCTAGCATATGTTCAATAGGTATTGTCCCAATACACAAGCCTTGTCCACCAATATATGTTTGAACAACATCACTTGCTTTTGTAAATGGCTATGTATACCCCCTAGATACTTGAGGAGTACATTCAGGTTCTTTGGGAGGATACCTAACATTAGAGGCATCTTTCTAAATTTAGTTGTGTACTCTTGTACACTTTTCCCCTGTTTCTCCATAAAGTAATGCCATCAAATCCACTAGTCCTATATATACCCAATAGAGTACAATTGTGACTTTATGATGGTTTTGTAATCATCACACCTAGTCACTAGACAAACTCCCTCCAACCTTAAGGTCTCTGTGAGGATTTCCCACAAAGTAAGGGCATAACCCTCTAATTTTAGTAGAGAAAATGAAATCTTGTTTTTCCTTTATGTGATGAACACTAAAATAATTGTGTAATTGTTGCAATCAATTATTTAACTTTATAGTGTTGATTTCTTCATGATACGGGTTTATGTCGACCTTCACTTCCATTTTGAATATAGACTGTGAATGGTTCATGACACTAAAACTGGGTTGATCTTTTTCGGGTTCTTTCTTCACCTCCTATTTTTCTTCTCGATCTCTTTATGTCCACTCTAATTAGACCTCTATGTTAGAAACCTCATATTTTTTGAATAGTATGGGATTAAGGGTCAGGGCCATTAGGAGGACTCCCACATTATGGTTTATGTCTACAACTTGTGCTTCCAACCACACAAACCTCTCCTCTATGAGATTACGAGGGTTATTCACAAATTCATCAGCCATGACTAGGGTTTTGTGACTTTCATCTTTAATTATCAAGATCTACATCCAATGTTAGTAATGGTCTGTGTTCCAATAATATCATGCGTTAGTACTTCATAGGCCTCCTTCCTCATTAAATATGTGAGATCTACTTCATTAGGATGCTTGGGACATCATACTCACCTTCCACAAGCAATTTCACCTCATGAAACTAATCATCTATCTTATTACAAGGGAATCAAACTCATGCAACTCATAACCTACAATATATTACCTCCATATAGTAGCTTATCTCTTCCAAAGCTTGTCCAACATCTCCAACAACTAAAGGGCCTCCTGCACCATCTCTAGAACCTGTTAAGCTTCCTCCAACAACTACAAATCCTTTTCAAACTCCTATGCATCATCAAGAACACAAAATACACCTCTGCATCATGTCATCAGCATGAATACCTAGTAAATAACATGGAGACCTCATTGGTCAACCTCCTCAGGATGAATCAACTCCTACACATCAAAGCAGGATCACTACAACAAACCAATGAACACTGATCACAATCATAAGGACTACCATCATTAGGTTGACATCAAACATATGAAAAAATCACTAAGACCCTTTTGACATCTATTCCAACACCATAATGCCAACAATCTCCCCTTTTGGCATTGATTTCAACCTCAACATGATCTCCAAACACTCTCCACAACTATGAAGCTGATCTCCATACATTTCAATTTCTCTCACCCTTTGACATCAATGGAAAAGTGAAATACCAACATTGAAGAGAAATTCCAATAATGTGTTGAAATAGAGAAGTAATCCCCCTGTCATACTCAACACCATGTCGATACAAGATTGATACAAACCAAAGGTGTCTCTCCTGCAAGATAATCATATAAAAAAAGGAACTCAACTGCGTACATGTCTCTAGTCAATACCATGCAACATATAAATTCATCATGACTCAGCCATATGAATACACAATATCTCAACATCAACATGCATCATACATCTAGAAATAGAAGACATGAACAATAATATGCATACTCTAGATGAGATAACTCCAACACACCATCATTTGATCTCTATATCATCTTCACATGCATGGAAATACATGACACAAATGTGTTCTAGTAATATCAATACTAGCAACACATAAATTTGCCATGTAAGCATATTATCTCATCCTACTAGCAATATGCAGAAGGAACAACAAACCCTAACTCAACATTTTTACTGCAATAAACTCATGTAAAGCAAGCACATAACATGTTCCTCCACCATAAACACAATGCCAAAAATATGTGAGTCCATTAGGAAGCAAAAATTCTCCCCTTGAATGTGTGATCCTCCATCACACCTTGACCATGAACATAAGAACAACCAAGTGGCTGACATATCTTCAAAAATATCAATGGAAACTCAACATGCAAGTGCTCCAAAGTTATTAGTAAAAAATATGGATGATCCCACTGATATCAAACTAGAAATAAGAATATATCAAAAATAAAAATAATACTTCAAACCTCATGAACTCCCCTTGAAAACATGCATCTCTTTCCTAATATGCATATGTGTCTTCATGCAATCTTTCTGATATGGCTACACCTCCAATGGTATTCATGCAACTCAAGATGTGGCCATATGTGACCCTTGAGACCATGCGGGCCTCAGTTTTTGGTGGGAGTCTTGTTGAAAATGGCAACAAGAAATGCTAAAAATAGAAGTGCTAAAAATAGCACTGCTATAAATAGCAGTTTGAGTACCAGTGTTGGATTGAGCAACAGGGAATGAAAAATGGAAGTGCTAAAAATAGCATTGCTATTTTTAGCAATTCAGGATGGATTCCTATTTTAGTCAGTCCCTGGACTAAACATAGGAAGTAAAATTCGAATTTGAACTTAACAACTGTTTGAAAATAAATTAATTAATTCACCATGAGTTAATTAGTTGTGAAAAATCAAATATGAAGTCTATGTGGGGACATGCAACAGTTTCTCCATTAATTGAGGAATTTATCCATTAGTTAAAGAGATAAGGATGAGTTCTAATTTGAGTTGTAATTAGTTGGCTCAGTTAACTGAGTCAAGTCCAGTTAGATTGATTTAAACAGTTTGTTTAAATTAAGTGAGTTCAGTTAGTTAATTCATGCTTGCATATAATTTATGCACTTCTGGTAACTGAATATTCTCTCATGAATAACTCATGCATGTCAGTTCAGACGGAGTCCCAGTTGAGATCAAAGAAGGGACAGTGTACTATCAGTTGGATGAATTTTTTCCTATAAAGGAAGATCATCCATGGAGAAGGATTTATCTCCTTCAGGACTGTGTAGTTGGATCATATGTTAGTGAGTGTGTGAAGAGGCCAATTCACATAAGTGGTTGCACTAGACCCCAATCAAAATTGCACAAAGAAATAGGAGGCTTGGAGGGAAGATCAGGAGGTTTGAGAGAGACCTTTGACTGTCTATGAGCAGCAAAAGTATTGCAAAGAGAGCAGGATAGCTTTTGAGCTGATTATTTTTGTAATACTAGCTATATTTCCACTTGTATGATAATACAAAGTTGGGGTTTTAGGCTGAGGCTTTCCCTTGGTTATATCTTCTGTGTTATGTGTGATTGATTCCTTCTTATTAGTTATATGTGTTCAATTGATCTTGCTCAATTCGATTAAGCTTCCGCATAATTGGTTGTAGAAGTAGATCAAGTATTTTTCTTTAGTATATTGCATTATTAGGTGATCTACAATGGGAATTTCTACATGGTATCGGAGCAAAGGTGATCAAAGCGGAGAACAATATACTAAAGGAGATTTCAAAGTTTTAAGGATTGGGCCTCGAGTTTTCAGAGCAGATATGAAAATTTTTGTGCAAAATTTCATAAACAAATAGCATATTTGGATTCCTTGTGGAAAAATACCCAAATTCAAAAAAAAATCAGTTGAATTGGAGTTCGGATGAGGGAGATATCGCTGATTTAAAATCAACTCTTTTTCCAGGAAATTTTGTGACGGCAGGAAAGATGAAATAGATTGGTGTGCTAGCCAAGAACCTGTATGCACTTGAGGTACAAGATGCATGAAAAGCCTTGAGGAGTAAGGAAAAGGTTAGATACTTTGTGTTTGAGAGGGAGAGTAAATTACCACTCAACATGCAACACCAAAAGAAGTCTCAGACAATTATGGAGGAGCCACACTTGGTGAAGCAGCTTCAAGAGGTTGTGGAGCAGCCACAACTAGAGAAGCTGAGTGGAGATTGAGTGGAGGCATATACTCATGTAGTGACCTCTCGTAGGGGGAAATTTTGAGCCAAGTGGGCAGAGGGAGCACATGCATCCATACCTCCAGGTAGGAGGTGGGGCGATGTGGAGTGATCGTTCCAAGTAGGCTAGAATAGGGGCAGGATCCTTAAGGTACCCAACCTCTTTTATTTGACTTTGCTATAGGAGCCATGATGAGGAGCAGCAGGACTAGCTGAGTGGGTAGATACAGATGCAGATGGAGCAATAGAGAGAGCTACAGTGTAGGGGTCCCAGGACTATGTATGAGCTAGCAGGCTGCAACAATGAGAGAGGCATAGGAGTGTTGCACCAGTGCAGGATGGCACAAAGAGATGTGCAACGGTGCGAGATACATGGAGTGTTGTAGCATTTCAGAGGTTAGAGAGGGAGCACTTATCAGCAGCAGGTAGAGCTTCAGCATCAGAGTATGTTTCTAGTCTGACAGAGAGGTCAGTTGGGAGTTTTTTTTTGTTTCTAGAGTTGCTGGAGCAACCACACTTGTTAGAAGTGTTGCATGCAGAACATTCTAAAGGTACAGGTTCGGGTTCAAGTTGAATGCCTTTCTTGTTGAGAGGGAGTGTTGAAAATGGCAACAAGAAATGCTAAAAATAGAAGTGCTAAAAATAGCACTGCTATTAATAGCAGTTTGGGTACCAGTGTTGGATTGAGCAACAGGGAACGAGAAACCGAAGTGTTAAAAATAGCATAGCATTGCTATTTTTAGCAATTCAGGATGGATTCCTATTTTAGTCAGTCCCTGGACTAAACATAGGAAGTAAAATTCGAATTTGAACTTAACAGTTGTTTGAAAATAAATTAATTAATTCACCATGAATTAATTAGTTGAGAAAAATCAAACATGAAGTCTATGTGGGGACATGCAACAATTTCTCCATTAATTGAGGAATTTATCCATCAGTTAAAGAGATAAGAATGAGTTCTAATTAGTTGGCTCAGTTAACTGAGTCAAGTC
>APFE031328424.1:171992-185031 GCA_000404065.3 Pinus taeda | reverse complement strand
TTTATCTCCTTCAGGACTGCGTAGTTGGATCAGAGGTTAGTGAGTGTGTGAAGAGGCCAATTCACACAAGTGGCTGCACTGGACCCCAATCAAAATTGCGCAAAGAATAGGAGGCTTGGAGGGTAGATCAGGAGGTTTGAGAGAGGCCTTTGACTGTCTATGAGCAGCAGAGGTATTGCAGAGAGAGCAGGATAGCTTTTGAGCTGATTCTTTTTGTAATACTGGCTATATTTCCACTTGTATGATAATACAAAGTTGGGGTTTTAGGCTGAGGCTTCCCCCTGCTTATATCTTATGTGTTATGTGTGATTGATTTCTCCATATCAGTTATATGTGTTCTTATTGATGTTGCTCATGTTCAATTAAGCTTCCGCTAAATTGGTTGTAAAAGTAGATTAAGTATTTTGCTTTAGTCTATTACATTATGGTGATCTACAGTGGGAATTTCTACAAGTCTCTTGTTGCTCCTTTCTCATCTGTGAAAATTTTAATCTCTACTTCTAGGGCCATTATCTTGGATTTCTCTTCAAACCTTGCCAACGTTTCATTTTTCCATCTGATCTCTTCTTGTTGTCCCTCTAGATCAATGATTGATCCATCATTGCTATCGTTGGTGCTTTCATCTTCTACTTGTGAGGAGACTTGATTTTGCATTACTATAAGTATAATATCCTTTGCATTGTTCTCCTTATCATTATGTGAGTGGCATGGTCCGTCACCCTTCTCTGAGATCTGCAAGTTTCCTCCACAATACAAACTCTACAACCTGTCGAACATCTCTTTCGTAATTTCACAACATCTCACATAAAGATTATAAAATCTTGAAAGCCTACACAAAATAATCTCTTTAGCCATATCATTAAATTCATCTTTTATTCCATTATTCACTGATAACAAAATATGTTAATCAAGAGATAGCAAATATATATCTAATTTCACCTTCCATGTTGCAATTTTACCTCCGTGAAGAATTGGAACTCTTTGTTGATCCATTTCGAAAAAAAATTGCATAATTTATGCCAATACTCCCCAGATCTACTCTCCAATGAGTAAGCTTCAACCAAGAGCCCTGCTCTAATACCAATTGTTAGAAATGTATAGAAATACTGAGAAGGGGGGGTGAATCAATAGTGAAGACAATTACACAAATTGTTTCAATTAATTATTCTTTAAACCATTCACAATTTGGAACATATAAAGAGATATTAGGGCATCAAAACATTTCACAAAACCATAAAAAATTTAACACATGAGACACAAAAAAATTTGGTGGAAAACCCCTCTGAGTAAAAAACTCACCCTTAATGTTGTTGTGTTGCTTCTTGTTCTCTTATTAATATATAATCAAATTATTTATATCTATTTTTCTGGCCACCACTAGCAAGGATCCACTACCCTATGATCAATATTGTTTGCAACCGCTAGCTAGGAAGTCTCTACTCACACAAGTCTACATGCCACCACCTGTTAGAAGCAACCACTCCCATCAAGACCTGTCCAACTACCACTAGACTATCCAGCCACCACTATATGGAGATGCTACTCCCAATATATTGTTTTATCGGCCACCACCAACAAGGAGTGACAACCCTATCTTGTTTTTGAATCCATGCTTTCATTCATTTTCAAACTGGACCCCAAGGAGAACTTCGCAACTCAACACAACATATTAGTCTCCACAAAATATAAAACCAATCAATACACACACTACATAAAATAATTGGATAAACACATTAGCAACAACCCTATATGTAGTAGATAAATCTACTCACAAACAGATGCTGCACACAAACAATAAACCGGAGAATACTCAAGCAGCTACCAACCACCAAAAATATCTGCAACCAATCCTTACTTCATCTCCTCTCTCTCTACATAAAGTTTTGGTTGAGATACATCTCTACTACCTTCTCCAATACCTGCAAACTGCTTCATAATTTTTGCATCATATCTCTCACAAATTTCACACACTTCTCCTCTCTCACACTAACTCAACACATAACAAAACCAACCTATCTATCACTGAGCTCTCTTTAATATATAGATGATCTAAAGTTATTACCTCAATAATTACCAAAGAGTACTGACCTCAACAAATCTATGTTCATACACTTAGGGAATGATCCGACATTTTGAACATATCTTCATCCTTGAATTTATCCACAACTATCTTCATTGCATGAGAGAGAAATTTCCATTTTAACCACCTTTCTAGATGATGGTTAACCTTTTCCGACTTTTTATCAAAAATCCCAAATAGTTACCATCGCAAAAACTCATAAAAACACTTGAGATGCGCGAGGAATCTGGAGAAAAACACCCAAAAAGGGTAACACTCGCTTTTTTTTGCTAACCTGAGTTATAACACTGCTCTCTAATCCATAACCAGTGTTAGTAATTCTCCATGTTCCACTAATATCATGTGTTAGTCCTTCTTATGCCTACTTTCTCATGAAATCTACCAACTTTGCTTCAGGAGGATGCTTGAGACATTGTATTCACCTTCCACAAGAAATTTCACCTTATGACACTAATCATCGGTCTCAATACAAGGGCATCAAACTCACAAAACTCATAACCTACAACAAATTACCTCCATATAGTAGCTCAACTCTTCCAGAGCTTGTCCAACATCTCCAACACCTATATGGCCTCTTGCACCATCTCCAGAACCTGTTGAACTTCCTCCAATAGCTATAGATCCTTTTCAAACTCCTATGTGTCATCAAGAACACACAAGATACCTCTACATCATGGCATCAACATGAATACCTAGTTAGGTACATGGATACCTCATTGGTTAACTTCCTCATCATGAATCAACACCTCTACATCAAAACAAGATCACCGCAACAAATAAATAAACACTCATCACAATCATGAGAACTACCATCATAAGGTTGACATCAAACATATGAAAAATAATTCTAAGACCCTGTTGACATCAATGCCAACAATTTCTTCCTCCACTTTTTCCACACTAAAATGATTTATATGGATGAAAAAAATACAATGATCTAATCTAGATTAGTTACCATGAACACATAACATCAACCAAAGCTTCCTATTTGTGCCCTTCCTAGACAATGGAAAGAAATGTATTAAGGAGTGTCACACTAGGCTAGGGGAAAGTGATAACCACCAAAGTGAAGCATGGCAACAAGAATACAACTAAAAATGTCAAACATCCAATTCAACCTATGATCCATAGTATAATGATCCTAGTGCTTACCCACTTGGTTAGGTAACAAGTATATTAGATGGAGACTTGGGAACAAAATTAGAGAAAAGATGCAACCAATATTGATGAACATGTTTACTAAAAACAACTATAACTTCATTTTTCATCTCATTAATGACCATGGAATTAGATATGAACTCAAATCACCCACCTAAAATAGAATGTGTAATCTAGCATATAGAGAGGAGATTAGTTGATAGTGAAGGCCCACAAGAACATTCCAAAATATCCCATTAGCCACATTAATACAACCTCTCCCATATACCTCAACATGGGTATTACCATCCATTAAGATAATTAGCATAGTGAAAAGCTCTAAAGCTGAAAATTCATTTATATGAAGCCAATTGTTATGATGCGCCTGAGCATGTATTAATTAAGAATTCCAAGATTCAACTGCTACAAGTTGGTCCTTGATTTTCCCTTTTCTTTCCTATGCCTTTGAAGAATGCTCTAGTAGTGAACTCTACTTGATAGAATTAGGAAACTTAATTTTATTTCTCAAGAATATGAATAAGATGATCAAGCTACTTGTTCATGCACTTGTGTCCATCATGCCCAAGCTTATTAAAACAGGCACTTTTCACCCTTTCATTCTTAGATTCTTCACCCATTGAACATGCTTAAACCAAGGGGTCTTAGAAATAGATTCAAGCTTCCTCTCTTTCTTCTATTCATGGTCCTTTTTATCTTTGTTTTTATGCGTTTTATTTCTACTACTCAAGTCTTTTTGGGACTCATTGGTGCCTTGATTTACAATAAGGGCATGTGCTTTTAACTACCTTGAAACACTCATATGCACATCTTATCTTGTTCCCTAATTAGTGAAGTATCAAAATAATCAAGGGATTAAATATTCCATGTAGTTCTAAGAGTGTTCTTAGTGGCATGGAATGTTGAAATGAAAATTAAGTAACCAAGTTCAAGTTTGCTAAGAATAGATAGAACAAATTATTTTTCATCCTTGTTAATCCCACATAGATGTAACTATAGCCATAGTTATTTAAAATTGGTGAGGAAGACTTGGATGATGTCAAAGCCACTCAAGCTCAAGCTTATGAACTTTCTTTAGTTGTTGTCTTATTAATACATCCTTCTTCCCAAACAATATTGTAGTCTAAATATGATTGGGTGAACTTACAAATTCAATATGGAAAAAATTCAATAGATATAAAGTGATATAATAAATTGATCTGATAATGAGATCTAAGACAAATAATAAGGTATTACAGACTTATGTGCATGGATTTGTCTATGTTAATTTATGCAATGGATCAATAAGATTGTGAAATACACAGACAATGAGGCAGTAAACAAAAACATAATAGACAACACATAACACAGCAAATTTAATGAGGAGTTACCCAATACTCTTGGGCTACATCTCCTAGTCCAACCTTCAGTGGTAGCATCTCTATTATGTCTTCAAGCAGAGTTTTTACAACAGTATGAGCTTAATTTGAGACTCAATACAAAACAGATATAACAGTAAGAGTTTGCTTGAACCTCTCAAGCTTTCTCTGAGTACACAGACTCTCTAAATCACTCTCTATCCCTATCTTAGCTCTATCTCGACACTGCCTACAATACTGCCTACCTTTGTTTGCTCTCTATCTATGGCTTTAAAGCCAATATGGGTTGCCTGTTCGTTTCTCCTCCTTGGCTTTCTGTCTCCCGACCTGTTATGAAACCAACTCAAGAAAAGATAGAAACAATAGATCAACGCCTTAGAATTCAGCCTCTTCGAGGGGGCAACCTCCTTTACATTACATAAATGAACAATTCTTCGATGATACAAACGACAAAACCTCCTTTCTATATATAGGAGTCTAAGGAGTCACAATATAACCCAGCCGACCAAATAATAATAATATAAAGCCACAAAAATAACAATAGAGGGATCATATGGGGCACAGTAATAACAATATGGGGGCAATAGGGGCACAACAATATTAATAAGGGGTACAACTACCATAGTAATGGGGTAATCACTAGTATTATAGGGACCCAATAGGATCCATATTGTATTTTTGTGATTCTTGTGGGTTATTTAAAATTTTAAATGAATGATCATTATCCGGGTAGTTTCCTGTGATGATATGAGTAGAATAACATGCTTGGATAGTATAAAGGGTTCTGTATTATGAGCTATTGTTGTATGTGATTTTCAATTTCCTTAATACCCTCTTCGACCCCATCTAACTTCGGTTGTGGCATGCCTCATGCAAGACTCCTTGCCCCTCTGGGTAAGGTGAAAATGCCGACATTGTTCTAGACTACAACAAAGCCTTTTTGGCCCCTTGTGCCTGAACCCAAGGTCTCTTCCCTGTTGTCATTTTCATGCCAACACAAGTATTTTACATTAAGTTAATTAATTCAAATAGAATACAAGACAACACCTTTACAATCAAAGCAAGTTATACATCTTCATCGTTCCAAAATTTCACAAAAAGAGTCTTGATTCTACCTGACTAGTTATTAACTAAACTTCTAGTGGAATTTATTTTTTATAGTCTCCAAAAGACTCCTTGATACACTTATACTTGTAGAGCATGAGAAAACACTAAAGACTAAGCACTACCATCTTGCCTAATCTCAGAATTTCTTGCTTGCCCCGATTGAACAATCTCCACTTGCTGAGGATTGTCCCCATCCATGGTTTTTTCAAGAAATTCCTAATGTTCCTGCCCTAGTCATGTTACTTGCGTCGGGTTGTTCGTCAACTCAAAAACATCCTTGAGAATTCACAATGTTGTAGTTTCCACAATTAATTCAATATGATCCATTTTGAAATCCATTCTATCCACCATCACTTGTAGATAATCTGCATTAGGTTGTAATGTCTCTAACTATTGGTTAATGAAGGAGAAGTGAGAATGCACTTTGTGGTAAAATTTCAACTTTCTCGAATATAAGAGTTTCCAAGTATGAAAAACCCATCACCACTTGTGCCTTCAAATATTCATAGAATTTTGTCTTGGCTGGGTGCTCCATCCTACATAACACTCCAATATTGCACCATCTCAAATAGATATGCATGCCCATCAACCTCCATTTATAATTGGATACTCCTAAGACACTTTTGCCTCTAACACCTTGCTTGCATTCATTTCCATCGTCTTGACTGTGCAATTTCTTGACAAGATTTTCCATCACTAAGTTTCCTCTACTACTCATAGGCTTAATAATCAAGTTTAATACTTTCAATACAATTTGTGTGTGAGCTTACTCGATCGTAGCACTATATATTAATAAAATCAAACAAATCCTCCACTTGGAAGGAGACATGGATCGTCCCTCCTCGAAGACACATCTAGAGAGATCTCTAATGCCATTCATCAAAGATGTGGGCCGCCAACTTTGAGATTTCAAGGGATTATACCTCATGCAAATAGTTAATGTCTTGACAAGCGTTAATTTGATTTTAATCAAACTCCAATGCTGAAAGTATTGGGATATTAAATCCCAAGAAAATTTGAGTTTTTTATTCATGGTATATTCAATATGGTTGGAACACTGTGATCCATGATATACTCTCCTTGTTCTAAGGTTGCACCATTATTAGCTAGTGAATCTGCTACTTGATTATGTTTCTTTTTGATGTGATAAAATTAAACCTTTTCACATTTCTGAATTTGCATTTGGATTTTAGAATCATTGAGTGAATATTGTTTTTTATCTAGGTGGATATTGGTGGCCATCCCCCTATTCCACCTATACCTCCAGCCAATTTTATCTATTTCCTTGTTTATTTCAGCATTTACTATTTTTGGCATTTTTTCGGGTGCTAAACTTCCAGAGCAGTTTTGACCCCCTAAACGACATTTTTTTGTGGTCTAAAGCAAGACCATAGCCATATGCAAGGGCCTTTCACAAATCCTATTGTACTCGGAGAGAAATTTCCAACAAGGTATTGCACGTGCCAAACAAAGATAATATGACCAAGTTACGACCCTGGGAAGTTGGCTGCCCAACTAACCCGAATGAGGCCCACAAACTCTTAGCGTTCCATCTCCTGGGGTTAGGGTTTTCCCTTGATTGTTCAATAATAAATAGGCCGTTGAGCCTCATTGCAAAACAGTTCAGAGGCATGTATCTTCCACATCTCTTCTCAGATATAAGCTACCTTTGGTCGATCTAGTTTATTTCCATTCCATTTGTAGTATATTTAAGTATTTTGAGATTAATGAAATGAAGTGTTATTTCTGCTACATCTCTATATTTATGGTTATATTTATAATTTGTTGTGTTCCTGTTTAAGTTCAGATCAGTGTTATTAGAGTAGTCTACTCTTTCTCTATTTTTCCTTGCATGTCCCCAACGAGATCAAGGTATATGGAGTTAAGGCCCGATCTGGTCTAACCTTTGCAAGACCAGCCTTACAAATCCCTATGACCTCCTATGGCAAAAGAAAAGAAAGACGAGGGTCATGAGATCCTAACAAAATATTGGTTGATGAATCCCTCAAGCAATAGAGGAACACGAGGATGGATAACTTTGCTTAGATCCTTTGACTGCTACCCACATGCGACACATCTTCATCCAAAAACCACTGTGGAGGTGCTTGTTATGAACCAGCTCACAAAAATATAGAAATGATAGATCAGTGACTTCAAAATAAACCTCTTCGATGGGGAAACCTCCTTTACATTACACAAATGAACAATTCTTGGATGATACAAATGACTAAACCTCCTTTCTATATATAAGAGTCTAAGGGGTCACAATATAATCAAAGGCAACATAACAATAATAATATAAGGGCACAAGAATAACAATAGTTAGCTTCTATGGGGCAAACTAATAACAATATGGGGACAATAGGGGCACAATAATAAAAATAAGGGCTACAATGACAATAGTAATGGGGGAATCACTAGTATTATAGAGACCTAACATGCTCATCTCCTTCAAAAAAGTGTTGTCCTCAATGCTTGATTAGTTCTGGATGCTTCTGTATAAAATTCTCATCCTCCCACATGGAATCTTTGGCGGGTAAGTTCTTCCTCTTGATGAGATATTTTGAAATTGATCGATTTCGTAGCTGTCGAGTTCTTGCTTCTGTGACTGCTTCAGGTTCCAATATGATTTTTCCTTTCTCATTAAGTTATGGTAATATTGTTTGAATTAGGAGCTTGTCACCTATAACCTTCTCTAAACATGAAGCATGGAAAACTGGGTGCACTCAGGAAGCTGCAGGAAGCTCCAATTTGTATGCCATAGTAATAATATTTTGCAACCCCTTGTATGGATCATAATACTTTGGTGTTAATTTATTATCCTTCTTACCTTGCTTGAGGGACATTTTTTTATATGGTTGTAGCCGTAGGAATACCCAATCACCTACATCAAAATTTCTTTCGCTACGATGTTGATCTGCCTATTGTTTCATTCTATTCTATGCCAAAGTGAGGTTATCCTTTAAGAGTTGGAGAACTTTTTGTTGATGCTCGATGTGATCTTCCATTGCTTGAACCTTAGAAGTTTCTCTTAAATATGATGTGATGGATGATGGATGATATCCATAAAGTGCCATAAATGGGGTCATTTTTGCTGTAGTATGGAAGGAAGTGTTATACCACCATTCAACCAAAGGCAACCATCTAACCCGTTGTGTTTATTTATCAAAGACAAAGAAACAAAGATATCCTTCCAAAAATTTGTTTACTATCTCAGTTTTCCCATCAGATTGAGGATGATAAGATGAGCTATGGGCTAACTGAGTACCAAGACAAGAAAATAATTATGTCCAAAAATTTCCAGTGAAAATGGGATCTCTGTCACTTACAATAATCTTTTGGTTTCCATGTAGCTTTTGAATTGTTTCCATAAATGCAGTAGAAACTATACTGGCTTTAAATGTATGAGATAACGCACAAAAGTGTGCATACTTCGTATGTATGTCAACTACCACCATGATGACACTCTTTCCTTCAAGATTGGGTAAACCTATGATAAAATCCATTGAAACCTTCTCCCAACACTGGCTTGGAATGGATAAAGGTTGCAATAGGCCTAGGGTCTTAATTGTTTCAACTTTATTTTGTTGAAAAACCAAACATTTCGCCACAAACTTTTGAATATCTGATTTAAGTCCATCCCAAAAAAATTCCTTCTTAACTCAGTGGTAAGTTTTTAAAAATCTAGAGTGCCCTCCTAAGGGAGAAGTGTGAAATTCCATAAGAATATTTTGTTTAAGTTGGGAATTCTTACATATGTATAAGAGATCATTGTACCATAATGAATCATTTTTCTAGCTAAATTTATCATATGTATTGGGATCTTGTTGTATCTTTTGAATGAGCGCCCACACTTCTTCGCCATTCTTCCATTCATTCCTTGCTTCGTTTATCCAATTTGGTTGGATAATAGAAATGGTGCAAATCAATGCTTCCACATCTTCATCCTTTCTTGAGAGTGCATATACCATAACATTTTGCTTCCCATTTTTGTAGATGATTTCAAAGTCATAACCCAACATCTTTGTGACCCATTTTTGCTGCTCTTCTAAAGATTATCTTTGCTTTAAAAAGTATTTAAGACTATCATGATCTGTTTTGACCTTGAAGTGTCTTCCCCTTAGGTAGGGTCGGCATTTCTTAAGTGCATGTAGTATTGCCAACTTTTTCTTCTCATTAATAGCTTTGTATAAATACTTTTCTTTGATTGGATGACTTTCGAAAGAAATGGGTCTTTCTTCTTGCATTAAAACAACACCAATTCCATTTTTTGAGGCATCACATTCCACAATAAAGGTTTTTGTGAAGTCTGGCATAGCTAAGACCGATGCTTGGCACATTGCCTCTTTAAGATATTCAAAGGCCTTTGTTTCTTATGGAGTCCATGAAAATGCATCTTTCTTCAATAATGTTGTTAAAGGTGCTGCTATTCTCCCATAATTCTTAACAAACTTGTGATAATACCTTGTGAACTTGATAAGTCCTTGTAGATTCTTTATGGATGTGGGGATTTTTCATTCCTTAATGGATTTAATTTTTCTAGGGTCTCCCTTAACACCTTCATGAGATACAATATGACCCAGATATTCCACCTCTTATACTCCAAAGAAGTATTTGGAGCTTTTTGCATATAATTGTTTCTCCTCCAATAGTTTGAGCACCTTGTCAACATGTTAAACATGATCCTTCCAAGACTTGTTGTAGATTAGTATATCATCAAAAAATACTAACACAAATTTTCCAAGGAAGGGTTTGAAAACGGAATTCATCATACCTTGAAATGCAGAAGGTGCATTGGTAAGGCCAAAAGGAATGACCAAAAATTCGTAATGACCCTCATGAGCTCTAAATGTTGTTTTCAAAATGTCTTCAATCTTCATTCTGATTTGATGATATCCTAAACGAAGATCCAACTTGGTGAAGTAAATTGATCCATGAAATTCATCCAATAATTCATCAATGGCATGAATGAGAAATTTATCTTTAATAATGAGCTTGTTCATCTCCCTATAATTCGAACACATGTGTTATCACTTAAAACCACAGTTCACCTATGTCCAAAAATCCATATAAAATTTTTTGATTCAAGTCAATAGGTTTTTAGGTGTGTTACTTTAAGATTAGTTTTCCAAAGGTATTGACATGAGTCCTTGTTAAAAAACCGTTAGATACCCTCTCTCATGATAGTTAAAGCATGTCGTGTCTTGATTACATCATTCTGACTTTGCACAGTTTCGTAGCATAATATGATTGGCCAGTTTAGCTGCGCAATCATTTTCCCACCTTTCCGCAGCATATCATTGAGCAGCAATTTCGTGCGCGTATGTCATTTCATGATTGCCTGCGCTACGAAATCGGGGATTCGGGTATTTTCTGCAGCATATTTCCTTGAAATGTCAAATCTCGGGAGGTGAGTCATCAAAAACCGTCCATATGTGTCAGTCGACATCCTCTCTAGATCATGATAGGATTCATCCCGCCATCAGAGATAGGATCACACACATGTCAATTATGTTAATCAATCTTATGAGGTATGGTGGTGCAATTATGTTTATTCATGACTGCATTAACGTGCCTACTCTATGGTGAGTGTTTGAAAAAACAAAAGGAAGCCGCCCGAATTCTCATTCAAAAGAGACTACTGCAAGCGAGCCTGCATTCTGAAACCGAAGCTATTGAGTAAATTGGAATTGCTAATTGAGTTCTCTGTGCAAGAAATTTCTGAGCAAGATGGAAAAACAAGAGCATAGGTCCGAGAGATGTCTGAGGACTGAACCAGAGGGACTTGATCTCACACTTAAAGATGAAGGTGTTGCTCGAGCTTTCAAACAGGCGGGTTGCTGGAGGTTCTGTGAAAAACTGAAGGGCGGACACACAAAGGTAACCAAAGATTTTGCTCTAAACTTTAGCGGCTTGAATTCTAAAGTTGCATTATTAGAATTCCCTGTATCTCCGCAAGCTATCTCTGCTGTCACCGAGATCCCAAGGAGTGGTCAGGAGTGGTTTAAAAACTACAAGTTTGATACAACTCCATGTAAGGAGTTCCTGAAAGATCAATATGCTAACGAGGACCTTTCTAAGGCAATACCCAGGCATTATATTAAAGAGCATTATGCTCTGCTCCTCACAGCCATTCAGAAGTACCTCACATGCGAGGGAAGGTACACTAAAGTCTACTCTTACCATTTCAAGCTTTTATTACATTTCACAGGGAAGGCGTCCATAGATATTCCTTTCTATTTGTTTAGGAGTCTAGGCAAAATGTGCGACAAAGTTCAGTTTAAAAGGGATAATTATGAGACATCTCTCTTCCATCATGGTTTAATCAAGCTACTGGTGTTAGATAGCCTGCATAAAATCGGGAGGGATTGGGACTCTTTCATTTTCATGTCGGGTTTCCAAAGCAAAACCGGTCTAACCCCATTACTAGATAGAGAAAAAGAAGGAAAGACTCAAGAGTCTACAATGGTTGAAGAACCTACACTGGCAACAATGGTTGAAGAGCCTACATTGACTGAGCCTAAGAAGCAGGCTAAAGACCGAAAGAAACCAAAGCATAAATCAAAGAAATCAGGGAAACCCATAGTCATTAAAGAGACACCAAAACCATCCAAGGAGAAGATGAAATATCAGAAAATTGCATCCAAGCCAAGTGAAGTTGCACCGGAAACCAGGATCAGAACAAGGAGTCAGTTGAGCAAAGAAAAAGGAAAGTCAATTGCAGTAGAAGACAGCCCCATGTCAAAGGCTAGTCTTAAGGATTTGCTAGAAGCAATTGACTTTGAACAAGCCACATCAGTACAGGTGGAGCCCATGCCAATAGACCTAACACAGTCATCTCCTGATAGCTCTAAGAAATCAAAAGCCTAAAAAAGGCTAAGATTCGAGGAGGCTGGGAAGGAATTCATGGTCAAGCCTCGAAGGCCAATCACTAGAGGTCAAGCACAAGCAGCAGAACAAATCCCAAAGGGTGAGGAGACTGCCAAGGTAACAAGAAAGCAAACCAAACCATTGCCTAAGATAGAGAAACCAGAAAAGGCAGAAAAAATAGAGAAGGCAAAGGAGGCAGAAAAGGTAGTGAAGGCAGAGAAAGCACCGGAAACCAAAAGAATAATCTATACCAGAGAGCAGGCCAAACAAAAAGGAAAGCAGATAGCCCAGGCCAAAGAAACAAAGGAGAGCAGAAAGAAAGAGGTAAAGGAAAAGGCTCCTTTGGTTAAGAAAGATAAAACCTCATCCACCAAGGAGAAATGGGAAGCAGCTGACAAGGAGATGGCTGATCTAGAAAAGACAGTATCAGAGATTGCAGCCATGGAGAGTGAACTTGCAAAGCTGAAGG
>APFE031328424.1:146617-159460 GCA_000404065.3 Pinus taeda | reverse complement strand
TACAGAGGCAGAATACATGGCAGCCACTCATGCAAGCAAAAAAGTAGTTTGGTTGCAGAGATTGTGTTCAAGTATGGGTTTAGTACAGGAAGCTATAAGGATAGACTGTGACAGCCAAAGTGCAATCTTCTTGGCAAAGAACCCTGCATATCATTCAAAGACAAAGCACATTGATGTTCAGTATCACTTTGTGAGGGATATGATAGAAGACAAAAAGGTGTTGCTGGTAAAGGTGGACATTTGAAGAATACTATAGATGCATTGACAAAATCTGTGAGCTCTGAGAAGTTCTCTTGGTGTAGAGAAACAATGGGCATTTCAGGGCTGGAAAAATGACTAAGCTCTCATGTGGTCCCCTGTGGAAAGAAAACAACAAGTGGGAGAATGTTGGGTTGTGTTATATTCTTTCCACATAGTTAACAGGGGGTTTGAGGGGTATCTATAATCCCACTTTACGGGGTCTGGGGCAGTGCCTCAGAAAAATTTGTTTTTGGACCCTATGTTAGGTTGGGCAGACCCACCTATGGTTTTGTGCATGATTTTCACACATGTTTTTTGGACGCGATGGTTTTTCGGTCCATGGGATTGGATGAGATGGTTTTTGATCCATGGTATTGGATGCGATGGTTTTCGGTCCATGGTATTGGATGCTTCTGCATGTATAAATATGTATTGTAACATTGAAAGGAATATAATGAAAAATCAAGTTGGTAGTCCCTGTTTTGGGATCCAGGGGAAAATCTTTGTGTATATGTGTTTTATGTGTTCTGCTGTCGCACTATTTATTTTCTATGTTTTAGAATTCATATGCAGGTAATTTTTGTATGGGGTTAAAACCTACAGAGTTGTAATTAGTTAGCTTAGTTAACATAGTTAAGCCCATTTAGATTAGTTCAAATAGTTTGTTGAAGTAATTGTGAGTTCAGTTAGTTAATGCATGCATGCATGTAACTGTTGTACTTCAGATAATTGAATATTCTCTCATAAATAACTCATGCATGTCAGTTAAGACAGAGACCCAGTTGAGATCAGGTGATGGGACAGTGTACTATCAGTTTCAGGAATATTCCATGGAGGATATCTCTTGCATGCAGAAGGAATTCATTCCTTGGAGATTGCGCAGTTACTTTTGGGTTTGATGAGTGTGTGATGAGGCCAATTCACATAGGTGGCAGAATTGAACTCCAAGGAAAACTACGCAATGAAATAGGAGGCTTGGAGGGCTGAGGGAAGGCATATCTTGTGTCTATTCAGTCTATGAGCTGTATTGCTCGATTATACTCAGAGCATGATAGCTTGTGAGCTGATTCTTTGTGTAATCTGAACATATTTCCACTTGTATGATAATACAAAGATCATGGTTTTTAGCTGAGGCTTTCCCTAGAGTATTCTTCGGCATTCATGTGTGATTGATTTCTCATTCTCAGTTATATTTGTTCTATTTGATCTTGCTCAAATTTGATTAAGCTTTCGCAAGTTTGTTGTTGAAGTAGATCTTGTATTTTGCTTTAATATATTGCATAATCTGTTGATCTACAGTGAGAATTTCTACAAATTCAATGTTAGAGTCTATGAAATCATGATTAACATTTCTTTTGTTCTCATCATGAGTTTCCTTTACTACCATTTCACCATTACTAAACATTTCTTGTAGCAACTTTGTCAAATATGTTTTCAAATCTTCCATTTTGCCTTCCATCTTAGCTTCCACGTCATTCATCTTAGCTTCTACGCCTTTGTTTAAACCATCCATATTAACTTCCACGTCAATCATCTTAGCTTCCATGCCTTTCTTTAAACCATCCATATTATCTTCCATGCCATCCATCTTAGCTTCCACTCCTTTTTTTAAACCATTCATCTTTGCTTCTATTACTTTTTGTGAGAGTGAATTTTGTTGCACTTGGTCTTGTAATTTTGATATATCATGTTTCATTTCTTCCTCTTCTTCATGAGTCATGTTAGAGATTTCAATTTTCTTACTAGGTGTTTCCATTTTCTTTCTTCGAGGCATCAATCAATGATAATTGTGCTTCACTATGATCTTTGAATTCCTTCAAACTAATTTTTCAAACCAAACCTATGCAAAATTTAAAAAAACACTACACACCTTTTTTCACTTTGTAGGAGATCGATATTGAATCTGATGTATCTCTAAAATTTCAGATCTCCAAGGTCTAAAATGGCGAACTGTGGTAGCCCTCTGTGTCTTCTTTCCAACTCCACCAGTCTAATCGAAATTGGATTCTCCAACAAAGGGCTATGCCCAATCTCCCAATATGAACTGATTATACACTTTTTCAGTAGAGAGAACTTGTACAAAGTGCCACATGTCACTGTTTCAACCTTCGGACCTGAAAAGAATATACCAAAAACTATGGTCCGTCCTCTTTCTGTAACTTCTTACAAAACTTTTCTATGATACTGGGAGAGAAAGTTATGATGATTTTCCCAATGTCACCTATTTGGGATGTAATTTGGGAGTTTGTGAAAACTCTAACGTACTTAGATCATATATCCAAACATATAGTGAGCCAAGATCTGAAATTCGGACTCAAGGATCATTGAGATTTTGGCTCAAATGGGTTGTTTTTTTAGCTTTTGAAATGTCGCAGAAAAAACATTATAGCGAAAATTCCACAATGACTTGTTTGGAGCACTGAAACCCTAGAATCCAAAGCTCTAATACCAAATGTTATGAACCATCTCAGAAAAATATAGAAAAGATAGATCAATGACTTCAAAATAAGACTCTTCAAGGGAGAAACCTCCTTTACATTACATAAATGAACAATTCTTGGATGATACAAATGACTAAACCTCATTTCTATATATAGGAGTATAAGGCGTCATAATATAATGAAAGCCGACATAACAATAATAATATAAGGGCACAACCATAACAATAGTGGGATTCTATGGGGCACACTAATAACAATATGGGGACAATAGGGGCACAATAATAACAATAAGGGCTACAATGAAAATAGTAATGGGGAAATCACTAATATTATAGGGACCTAACAGTGCCACTCCTTTCAAGGTACAAGTTAACTTTGACATTCCCATATTTGAGGGCTAGATAGATGTAGACGTCGTAGATAAATGGTTGAATTTGTTGGAAGGAAATTTTTCAATTCATGACTTTTCCAATTGGGAAAATATTACTTTTTCACTTCTCAAAGCGACCCCACATGTCAAGGATTGGTGGGAAACATACTATGAACAAAAGGACTAGAGGGAATCCTCACTGTTTTTAGCTGCACCCACTTAGGATTTGTTCTGAGACACCATCAAGGAACAATATTACCCTTTTAGGAGCTATGAAGATAAATACATAAATTGGACCATGCTACAATAGCGAAGGGGCAAAGATGTTCCATATTCCATAAATTTTTTCCATACCCTCCGCACAAATTTGGGTATTAAGTATCCTGAGTGGCATTTGGTACTGAAGTACTATAGCTGCCTGCACAAGTACATCCAAGACGAGATGGAGTTCCTAGACATCTCCTTGCTTAGCATGAAATACCAATACATTGTCAAGATTGAGAAGAAGCTTAAGCATAAGAAGCGAGACTTTGGATCTGTGAATCCGAAGCAATGAAAATGCACCCCCAAACCACAGAGCAAAGGCCAAAGCCAAGGTGGGATGACCCAGGAAAACCCATTGAAACTGTAAGAAAAGAACAACACCCCAAAGACAAAGAAGGACATGGGAAAATGGTGTGAGTTCCATAAGAGATCCGCTCACAACATAAGTGAGTGTTGGGCTAAGAAGTCATTGGTGGCCAAGCTGAGTGCCATTGTGGCCACCATCAAGATCTAAAAGAATGATCTTGAAGATCTAGAGGAGGGGGAACACCTCTTCCACTCACAAATATGAGCGAAGGGTTCTCCGGTGCAGTTCATTATCGAAAACAAGAGCCAAAATAACCTCATTTCAGTAGAGGTCGTGAAGTAGTTGGGCCTACTAACGACAACACATCCACAACCATCCACCATTAGGTGGCTTCATCAAGGACAAGATCTTCGTGTTAGCCAATAGTGTTGCCTTCCCTACAAAATCAAGCCCTTCACGGATGAGGTAATATGTGATGTTGATATTCTTGAATTTTGTGATGTATTATTAGGACAACCATACTTGTGGAAGTGACATGTTGTATATGAGTCTAGACCTCGCTCTATGATTATTACTTTGGAAAATAAGCTGTACAAGATACCAAAGGTAGCCCCCCACCTACTACTTTCTCTTTGATCATTATAAAGCAATGCAGTAAGATCATTTCCCAGACAAGTAAATTTGTTTTCCCTAGGATTTTCCCTAAGGGCAAGAAGAAGGTTATGGCCACGGTTTCTAGATAGGGCGCCTTCACACAACAATAACAGATGGACAAGGTGGTGGAGGATTACAGGGACATTTTCGTTTCACCTACAGGGATACCTCTGCATTGTCAGGTCAAGAAATCCATCAATTTGACCATACAGGGATATCTCTAGGGACATCCAATGGTTTATCACCGTGAGACACTTTCAGACATTGTCTGAAAGTATCCTACTTACGACAAAGAAATGTATTCCATTATGCAAGCATGCCGTCAATGGAAGCATTACATTATGGGGAAGGAAATGGTCATTCACACATACCACCAACCCTTGCAGTTCATACATACATAAGGGAAGTTCCAAAAAAATCGCCATCGGAAATGGTCTACATAGCTGCAACAATTCTATTTTAACATTAAGTACAAGAAGGGAAACACTAATAATGTTGAATATTGCTTCAACTAGCTGCCAGTAATGGTGTTGATTACTATGCTCGACTCCTTTGGGAACGAGACTTCGGGGTGGCCACACCTTTACAAGAGCGATCCAGAATTCAGTAGCACCTACTAGACACTCCTGGAAGGTAAGCAAGTTCAAAATTTTCACCTCGAGGATGCATTGTTATGTGAACTAGGATGCATCTGTGTTCCTTCAAGCGAGTGTGCCAAGATTATTCGGGAGGTGCACTACAGTCGGGTCATTGGATACTTCCAGGTAGAGAAAATAGTGGCAGTATTGCAGAAGTACTTTTATTGGCCAAACCTTCATAATAAACTGAATCTGACATCAAGGACCCATTTAGACATTTCTATCTAATTTTCCCTTGCTACAATTTGAGAGATCGCTATAAGTTTAGGTATCTAAATATTATATATACTTTTAATATAATATTGGTTTTAATATTAACATTAAATTGAATAGTTAAGTATCTTTAAATCAAATAATATTTCTATATTAATATCAAGTCTAATAGTATTTTTACATAGTAACTTTAATATAGTTAAGAAAGTAAATATTTCTTTTTTTAGTTTCTAGAGACTTGAACCCATGCTACTTAGGACACAAATCATGAACCATAGAATTTGAGCTAAGTTCCCTTGACAAAAGGGATAGTTTTTTACCATGAAAAGAAAACTTCATAGTTCATTAAGATTTTTTTTTTAAATGTCAATTAATTATAATATACAAGTGTTAAAAATGGTTGAAAGCACTGTATGCATCAACATACACACCCTTTACATTCAAAGATTACTCTAATATATAGAGTTTCTCAAATCTAACTTATTCCTAACTTAGAAGGAGAGGTTGAGAGAATTTCTCAACCATATCAAACCAACATCTTAAATATAAGATGTAAGCATTAACTCCAACATCCCCTCTTAATGCTTACATTACACACATTTATTGAAATCATTCACAAACAACAAAATACAAAGTCATTCTTTCACTGGTTTACAACATATCAGTATAGGCTCCATCAAGTTGCCTCATAACCCTTGTAAAGGTGTAGTCAGCAAGTTGGATTCCCGAGTTTGACTCCTAAACTTTCGAATCAAAGACCTCCCAAAGTCAATTACTAAACAACGTCCCAAGCCATTGCATAACCTCATTAGAAGATCACTCCCACATCTTCAACGAATGAGGGATCCTTCCCTAGATCCACAAATGGCATACCACCTCGACAACTATCCATGTTGAGCTTTTACATAAATTTGATTCCTTCTATGAATAGCTTCAGACCATTAAAACAATCTCTTGATCTCTTTTACATTTGCATTGTAGATTACAAACCACACTAACATTAAAGCTACTTAAAAAATATCTCCCAAACCAAACATGCTCGTATATTTTTAATAGTTTTTTTCTTGACATTTCTAGTTGACTTTAATCATTTTCATGTCATATCCATGAAATAACATTGAAATGAAAATCAACCACAACCTAATAAAAGACACGGTCTTTGTCAACTGCAAGGTTCATTGTAAATGATGCTGAAGAATTGAAACTCATGACACATATATGAAACTTACCTTTTTGAGAACTTTGAGATACTTCATATTCTTCTCTATTTGGAGATGAAAAACAAGAGTAGGAATGGAAACAACATAAAAATTCCAAAAATGTAAAGTAGTTTTATGAAATCTTCACCAATACCCACGACCTATAACAAATTATCTACACTCTTGTGTTGTAACGACAACATGATATATAATCTTTGATGCAACAAAGGAAAAATCTGTAGATCAACTGCAATACGCTTGTGCAACATCAGGAAATTCTCAATCAAATCCATGTTGTTCAACACTCTAGCCATTACCATTGGAATAATCGATTTGATCACAAGCTTCAGCCTCCATGGGAACTCCTTGAACATTCATAGACCTCAAAACTATGTCGTTTAACAGAGATTTCCTGATGTCTCTTGTAAGAACAAGTGTTACAACTCTCCAGTATAAGGCCCCTCTTGCAGATAGCCGACACGCCAGACATGAGCTTAATTAATAAAAAACAACATTGCATGGAGAACACATTCTTCGTACTTGTCAACTATGTTTGAAGAAGACGTCGGCTTGTATCTCCATCAAATTTTAAACTTCAAACATTGCAAACCCAACAAACTACTATAAAATATGCAGTAATAAACTACAGTCTCCTTGCAAACAAATCACATTCTCCCTATGCCCCTAGGCCTTCCCATGAGGGAGTTAGACTAGATAGGCTCTGATACCATGTTAAAAATGGTTGAAAGCACTCATATATTTCACACAATGGTGTATGCATCAACACACACACCCTTTATATTCATAAATTACTCTAATTTATAGAGTTTCTTAGATCTAACTTATTCCTAACTTAGAAGGAGAGGTTGAGAGAATTTCCCAACCATCTCAAACCAACATCTTAAATATAGGATGTAAGCATTAACTCCAACAACATGCATGTTAGGAGAGGGTTATCTCTTTGGTTGTGTAGAAAGACATTGGGTTGGAGGATATCATGATCCTTATGGCCGATGGTAAGGAAGTTTATGGGTGGTCAAATGTCTTTAGAAACCTTAGGAGCACGAATTTAGAATAATTTAATTTTAATTTTTAGTTGTACTTTTGGTTTCCATATTATTGGGTGGTCAAACATCTTTAAAAATATTAGAGGCATGGATTCATAATAATTAGGTTCCATGACTGACTATGACTATTTGCCTGAAATCTAGCTGATTGACCACTGCTTTTCAAAGTGAGACTGAGTGCTTCCTTTGGTCGCATAACTGAATGACAAGCTTCCATGCTACGAGTGAGAGTGAGGTATCAAAGAATTACTTCATGCAGAATTGGGGTGACTTACTATGTAATCTATGTAGCTATAGTACACAGGCGAGCCACGAAGTCAAGTTACATATTATTACGACACTGCAAATTGAAAGATGAAAGAAGCTAAGAAATTTTTTTTCCGTGCTTGGATAAAAATGTATAAGTGGTATGGTCTGGGTTGGGTTGGATACACTACCTTTTGGATGTACCATGTCTATGCCCTGTAATCCCATTTTTTCTTTAATTTCTATATAAATAAAAAGTTGTTTTCTTGTTGAAAACCTAAGGTTTATATTTAAGGAGAGGAAATATGTTTAGCGGATTCTAAAAGGGCTCTAAAGCTATGATTCACCTTTCCGTTTTACTGAGTGTTCGCTTGATGGGCCCTAACCCAGGTTCAACGTTAGTCAGCAAAGAAAATACCTACACTAGTGGCCCTTTCGACATCAATCTGCAGAGCGCGGACTGAGATCTCACCTGAAGCAGTATGGGGGGATGCATGAACCAAGTTTTTACACCTTGAGATGTTTTTGATGTCAGTCTTATACCTTAGCTCTGCCTTCGCGCAAATCGATAAGCCTTTAGGGCTTACCGTTGTACTTCTCTATTAGTCTTTTAGAACCCCCATGAATGTCTACGATCATCCTTTGCGTAACCCTAACAAGTGATCTCGAAACCTACGCGCCTCTGTAACTACTTTGTTGTATATTTCCCCGAATTATCTTAAGTGTTCGCCAGTTCTATCATGCAATTAAAATTATCTTTGCGTAAACATATATTTCTACTTGCGTTCATATAACAAAGGAAAACATATAGATTCGTGCATCAATTTAGCAATAAAACATAAACCCAGTGCTTAACATAACATAATCGAATGAAATTGACATAAGTAAAATACACAGTAATTTCATAATACTCTTCTTTATTGATGATCTAGATTTTCATTACAGACTCTGACTACCCTACGCACAGAGCTGCAGGGGCCCACACACTTAGCTGCAGACTTCTATCCTAGGCCTCTCCTCACTTAGGTGCAGAGCCTCTTTCCTATGCTAAGTCTCTCACTCTTAGCTCTTTACAGACTCATCAATGACTTTGTCTCTATCAACTAAACAGAACTGACTTTCTTAGACTCTTCTAAGACCTCCTTTTTATACAATCCCATGGTCCGTGGACCAAGGGCGGATATCATCAAGCCGACACAACCTATCTAAACTAAGGGTGGAAACCCTTTTTTATTATTGATATCTTCGCGCTCCACGATCACAAAATTCAGAGACTTTACATTTCTTTATAAAAATTCGGGATTTCTCACCAAAAACTTGGGCTCTTAACCCCAAAATTGACCTAGGGGACCTGTTCCCAACACTGAGATTTACTTTCTTCTTTTTAACCCAAAGGAATCTGTTCTATCTCAATAATACTTTTGCGACTTCCAATTAAGTAGTGGATGATCCTTGAGATAAAGGTGATTGGAGGTAGACAACAATAACTTAACAAGGGTTAATAGAGGTTTAGGGAATTTATTCAAACTTCGAATAAATAAAGGTTATGTGATTGTAAATTCCAAAAGGAAAGTTTATGAGATTGTAAATGCCAAAAGGAAACTATGAAGCAGAGTGAATGGAATGGAAATGAAGAAAACCAAAATGTTTATGCCAATGTGAGAGTCAAAGTAAATGATAATGGGAGAATAGGCATTTTCTTTTATTTGTGGTGAAGAGGAACCATGTTGGTTATATTGAGAATAAAGTGGCTCCCTTCCCATGTTCAAATGGCATAATTAAAAGCATTAAGATGGATTATTAGAACCATGTGATTCCTCCAAAGAATTATTTAGAATTTACATATATTTTAGTCTATGGAAATGTAAATATTACATGTCATTGAGGGTGAGGATAGAGGAGATAGATTATGGAAGCGCATCCATTGGCCTTGTATCGATAAAATCTACTAGCTATGGATTCATTTCTTGTGCCATACAAAAATCTCCAGGTTTCCCTTGGAATTTGTTGTATAACACAGAGTTTGGATTTGCAGATAAAATGTTACCACTTACACTTCCTTCAACTCGCGAGAGAGTTTGTGGTCGTCGTCTTATCTTATGTTCATCGGATTAGTATCTCAATAACCTTCTTCCAATTTTCACCTTTTCCCTATATAAATATATAATCTTTATCATAATCGTTGTTTATTTATTTCATAAATTTAAAGTGTTGATATAATTTATATGGCAATTTATAATTTATTTCATAACTTTAAAGTGTTGATATAATATATATGGTAATTACAAGATTGGAATAGTGTTGAATGTTGGATTTAGAGACGTCTAATTACAATAATTTAGGTTGGACATGTGTGCATTATGATTATGATACCAAATACTGTCAGCAAGATTACATTTATGTAATGATTAAATATGCCAAATAATGTGATTAATTAAGTTATGGCATTAAACGTATTTAAATAAGGATTTGGATACAAATACATATAGAATAATGTCAATCAATTATAATTGTTAATGGACCGATTATAATTGATTGAAATAATAGCAGTAATAAATATGGACAGCCAAATTTCGGCTGCCCTAGGATTGGGGCTGAAATTTAGCTGTCAATTGACAGCCAAATTTCGGTGCCCTAGGATTGGGGCTGAAATTTAGCTGTCAATTGACAGCCGAATTTCGGCTGCCATAGGATTGGGACTGCTATAAAAGGGCTGAGTCTCCAAGGCTTGCAATCATTCAGAAAAAATAGTCTGCTCCATTGAAGACTTGATACTCTATCAAGGATAGCCAGAGAAAAGGATTGCAAGCTCTTGGAAGGATTCAAGAGCCAACAACTCAAGTCAAGACTGGGAGCTTTAGAAGATGGAAAGTAAGTTCAGCTGTGCATTATTTTCAATTTCTTACAAAGGAGTAGATCTTGGTTAGGGTTTAAAGTAATTAGGAAAACCCACAAAGTAAATCTAACAAGTGGTATCAGAGCTCCCTTATGTAAGAATTGCAGTTTGATTCGGTTTTAATTGCTTTCTATTTTTCATATCGAATTTAATTGTTGCAGAAAGAATTGTTAAAGAAATTTGCTTTAATCGTTTTTTTCCCATGCGGGTAGCTAAATTGATAGTTCATACTTAATTCATAGTAAAATGCAAGTTGCATTTCCGGATTTTGACTGCGCCTTACGCTTTTCAAAAGCCGCCGGGATGGAAAAGCTTGATTACTGGGTTTGTAACAAATTCTTAGTTACGGTCTTATGACTTCACTCTTCCTTTCTTGCCTGGTTATTTTGCTTTGTACTTTCGCTGGACTTAGTGTCATCGCTTGTCACTTCAATATTAGTTTCCGCACACACATATTCCTGGAAAGTGGTGAACACTAAGATCGTTCTACATAGCACTTAAAAAGAAAATAAAATGCTATTGTTCTGATCGTTTTATAACAGGAAGATTGAATTACTATTGTTTTAACAGAATGTACATTGAGAAACAAGCCAACAGTTTTCTTTAGTGAATATAGTTTACACGGTCAGGATTTCTCAGATGCAAAATTTATTTTTTTTTCATCGTAAAAAAAGGTAAAGTTTAAAATTCTACACGTATGCAATGCCCTCACTAACTGAGACATAACACCTGTTCAATAGTATTTATTTTGAAAATTGAAACTCGTGTTACAGTAAAACAAGAACACGAACTTCAGTTGAGATAGCATAACGCTTTACATTTCGTGCAAAGCCCCCTCAAGTTCAAGCTTAACGAGTAATGTCGTGTCATTATATCACTCGTTTATTTTAATAAGATTTATGAATTTATCTATTTTTCAACTAGGAGTGGTTTTATTTAAAGAGAGCAAACCCGGGACCCATTCCCGTTATACAAATCTGTGAAGTACACGTGCAGTGTCACGAGGAGAACTTTTCTGCTCGCTCATTCGTTAGAATATATGCCGTCAAAGGGAAAGTCATAAAAACAAATCACCGTTTTCTACTTTCAAATAAATTTAAAACGTTTACTCACATCAGTGTCATCAAAATCACTGTTTTTCTAGTTTCGAATAATGTAAATATACATACATACACTGCGTAGAAGTTCTTTACATATATTGCAATGTTTGAAACACACTCACATTTACATGGATTCCGTAGAAGTTATTGACATGCATATATTGAAAAGTGGGTTGGAATATTCAAAGTTGACAAATTTTGATGCTAGATCATATGTATCCTCCATTAAAGTAATTAACGTTATATGTCTGGATATATGTCTGATTTGATTTAAATTAATGGTGTATAATCAACAAGTTGTTTTTATGAGTAATTACTATATATATTATGCTATATTTAGGCTAATTATTAGGATTTAGATATTATTTAAAATTGGTATTAACACCAATTAAAGGGTATAATACTGAATTCTAAATTTATCACAATAATGCTAAATATGGCATAAAATTTGTATTAACGTTAATTATTGATATAATACTAAATTCGGATTTTATCACAATGATGCTAATCATGGCAACCATAAAATTATTTAGTATTCTCTAAATAAATTATTTAGTATTCTCTAAATAAATTTTTGAAGCATTTCTAAAAGGTAATGATTGTAGAAATTGCTAAAGTTTTACTAATTTTGGAATCTAACTAAAGGCGTTTTTTTTTAAGTATACATGTGTTGTCTTTCGCATGAGTCAAGCATTGATGTTCGCAAATGAACCGCTCTCTGTAAGACGATTGCAAGGGTGACTCATGACAAGTTGAAATGACGTACTGGCAATGGACGTAGGTGTTAGCTTTCCCAAAGGAGGGTTGGCGCCTGCTAAGTTGTTTGGTGCATAAGGGTAGTGTATGAAAATTAGTTGCAACACACATGGAGTAGCGATGGTCGTTAGTTCATGGATATGTTAGTCTGACCCAAAGGTAGATTGACAAAAGGTTGCATGTTTGTACTTTATTCACTACACCAAAATGCCTGAAGGTAATGATTGCACCCAAAGGTGTTTCATTATTGAATGGTGTTTTGGCTAAAGTTTTAATGGAGCAAATAGTTTTACACATGCCTTTAGATAGATTTTAGAATTATGATTAAGAATCAAATCATGACACATCGTATCTAAATTATTTCCTTGTTCTTGATTTTTTTTTTTTTTTCAGATCTAAACATAATGTCAAGTCTAAGTCAGATTAAGCCCCTCATGGGGAACAATTTCAAA
>APFE031328424.1:102882-134350 GCA_000404065.3 Pinus taeda | reverse complement strand
AAGATTGCGATCATCTATTTTATGATGCATCAGTGTAAGAGAGTGCATACATGGATGTTGATGGGGTATGCGGACCATTATGGACATAAACAACAAAAAATCAATATTGATTGTTGTATATTGATCGAAAGCATCAGATACTACATCACCTAAGTTATTGAAATTGAATGTAGTTGAACTATCAACGCAGTCATTATAATTCCCAGAGAAATCAGATTTAAAATTTCCCAGTGCCATTTTCATTAGATATGACGCCATAGACTGTGCAACACCCTTAACGAATCCCTGACAGATGATGATTTGATAAGAAAGTGAGCATATCTGATATGATCCCATTAATATTTAGGTTGTAACAAATTTCCCACCCACGGGAATTTGGCTGAACATTGATGGACGAGATGGTCCTTCACGGCGATGAATAATTCCCGTGGTAAAGTAATTATGTAGCGTAATGATATTGGAATTCATCAGGAAACTTGAGACATTCCAAGGGTGATTACACTGCCTAGAGAAAAACTATTGGAACTCTGGCAGGAAAAAAAGCAGTAACTTTTTCTAAAGAGACTCTCGCGCTTCCTCAACCTGCCAAACATGTTGTGTTTGCAGAGCTCCATAACCTTCCAGAAGAAAAACGTCACAAGCCTAATCATATTGAAGAAGAGACAAATGGAATTAGTGAGAAATAAACTCCAATGGAAATAGATCGTCATCGCTTTGTCACATGGTCAAAAAGGGTGGGATGGAGGAGGATGAAAAAGAGCCTTTGTCATTGGATGAATCTGCGAAGCAAAACCATTATAGGAACATTTTCAGTGTAATTAATAGTGTACATTGATTTCAATGTATTTATAAAAGTAATTATTAATGTTAAGCATGATTTTTTTGACACATCTTAAATAGAAATGAACAACAAAGGGTAAGTCGATAAACAAAGACATAAAAAATGAAAGTTATTGAAGAGTGTTAATAACAAAGAGAGAAGTAAAGAGTGGATCAATAAAGACAGTCATAACAAATGACCACTAAACAAAGACAATAACAAATGAGGTATAAAATTGAACAATTATGTGTGTTGTTTTATTGTATTTTGTTTTATTTTAGAACAAAAAAAGGGGCACCATCTACAATAGTTTTCCCCTCGGTTTGTGTTTCCATTTTCTTTACTCTATATATTAGCCATATCCTGACCATTGCAGAGAAGGGGCTTACTCTGACGCTTGCAGATACTCTCGAGGATTATGGTTACAAGGTTCTTCCGCTAGGGCTTAGATCAAAGGCTCTACATACCCTACCATATATTGATCCAAATTCCATTTTCAATATATTCGTAAAAAACACTAGAAGAAAGACAAAAGCATTTTGGGTTCGAGAAACTTTTATGATTTCATCTCTTAAGCTTTTGGTTCAAGGCAGATGGGGATTGCTTGTAAATCTCTAGTCTCTACAATTTACAGGGAAGGTTCTGCAAGACTCCCTACATGAAAAAGACCTCAATATTGTTAAAAACTCAATAATAATCTTGAATTTCAGGCTTTGTGGGGGAGCAAATGGTTCCAAGACAACAAATGGCCCCTTTGCATCCTTCAAGGATGTTGTTAAAGGGAAGACCATTGTAGCCAAAGGGAAAACTTTCTCACCCATGGAACAAACACAAAACTTTCCTCAAGATCCATATGTTGTGGACCAAATGGAGCAAGCTCCATCTATGGAAGTAAAAAACCTATAAGTTTCCTATTTATTCACTACACTACAATCCAAAGTAATCATATGCAGATTCAACCGTTTTTGGCCTAAAGTTGAAGCATTGAATCAATGGGTGTTCACTTCTTGGACATCAAATTGTGATATTTACCTATGCTCCAAAGGAATTTTTGTTGTCCAATTTGATACACATGAATAACTAGATTCCGTACTAAATGAAGGACAATGGTTCTGAAGTAACTTCGGGCTATCAATTACTCCATGGTTTCCTGGTTTTGATGCAACCTCCATGGTGGTCACTTCTATGCCAGTATTGGATAGGATCCCAAACATGCCCCTTCCTTTTTGACACCACCAAGTTCTTAAAGATATTGGGAAAAAGCTTGGAAAATTTTAGAAAATGGATACAGATAGAGAAAAAAAAAAGGAATATTCACCTTTGCTTGGCTTTGTGTGGATATTGATCCCAACAAAAGATTACAAGACCACATCATCCTAAATCATAACAATTTTCATTGGATTCAAATATTTGATTATGAAAACATGACCTTTAGATGTCATGTGTGCTCTCAAATAGGTCAGCTTCAAAACACATGCCCTCTCATGAAGAAAATCCTAGAAAAGGAAAAGAAGCAACCAAATGGACAAAGAGGATGGCAGTTTAATGATTCTCCACTTACATAAGATGGGGAGAAAGAAAATCAAGTCACACAACTTGTACAATTTGAAGACAAAATGGAGGGTGAGGTTGCAATTAAAGATGGCCCATTCACTCCTCCATCGACGGGTATTGAATTAGGAAACCAAGAGTCTTCGACATGTCAAGGTAACACTAAACACGCCCACATTTTAGAGTCCTCAAATTTAGACAAATAATCTCCTCTTCCAATTGGGGGCAAGAAATTTCTTTGGAACTGATTGACCCAAATCCCGAAGAATGACAAAAGGTGCAATGTAGGAAGGGGAAAAGGAAAAAATCAATACATAATGTCATCCATATTTTATTTATTTTTCTTATTTTGTGTTTATTCTCCCTGACATATGCTTGACATATCTTTGCTTCTTATTCAACTTTTTGATCATATGTCACCTCTCTCTTGTAATGACCGGTCCTATATGTGACACATGCTTCATACGCACTATGTGCGTTTACATAATGTAATTTTTATTTATATTAATAAAAAATATGGGTTCTTAATAATAATAATAATTCCTTGGGCCAAGACTATAGGATGGATTCATCATTGAATTTGCATTAGCTATTATTTGACTATAAATATTTACCTATTTGCTAATGTAAAAAATTAGGTAAATTTTTGTGATATATTAAAATTTTATTTTTACATCATTCTATTAGTGAAAATAATTCATGTCTTATTGCAGAATAAATAAATAAAGAAAAAGGCCAAAACAATTAGAAAAGTCAAAATTAAAAGACAATAAATTAAAATAGAAAAATGTAAAAAATAAAACTTATGACTAAAAATTATTTCAATTGTTTTTTAAGCTTAAGTGCTAACTTGGTGAAGACTTTTAACAACATTACATACATAAAGGAATATAATATACATATAATAATATTATATATTCCTAATGGGTTTGGTGGCTCAGGATGTAAATGGCTTCATGGGAGCACCCACCGCCCCATCGATTTTGGATGACATTAATAGGGGTAGGGGGTGATTGTTATGTACCTAGATGCAACTAACTAACCCTAAGCATATAGATATCTCCACTTCATCTTGATGGACATATGAAGTTAGTAGTATCTATAAATTTTGTAGTTTTCACCAATTAGCATTATGAGGCATGTAATTTATTTTAGTTCTCAGCAAACTATGTTGCTCAGGGAACCTTTTAATATTATGTTATCATGTATACCATGTTATGCTTTGGGATATATGCTACTATTTTGGACCAAATGCTTTGGTTTTGTTGTTGGTTAAGTTTACCATGTGGCCGAACACGATAGAAGGAGCTAGTCATGTAGTAATCTTGATATGATTTAATTGAAATGTGTTTACTTAAATAATAATCATATTTTTTTTATAGGCAGGGTCCCTCTGGTGGTTTTCTATGTTGTTTGGTTTATATGGTTTGTTGAGATTATTGCCATCAGTTGTGGGGAATAGTGAGTGGGTTAAGATTAGGATTTATGGCCTTTCTTTGTCTGGGTTACTCTAACAACGTTTTCTTGTAAGTTTGAGAAGAGGGAGGTTGTCAATATGGTGTTGGTCACATTAGTGCCTTGGGGGCCTGCGTTGCGGGTTATCTCCTTAGGTTTTGTGTGCTTCTCACAAAGCTTGTCCTCGTTGTCTGTTGGGTTCTGTGCGCTCTGCTTTTGGTATTCGCCTATGGATTTTGACTAGGGATAATAGTAGAAAGTCCTACTTCTAGGCCTCAAGATTTTTTGGTTTCGGGTTCTCTCTTCCGAGCTCTTCTTATTCTAAGTGCCTTGCTTGTTTCAGTTACTTTGTTAGGTTGGGCACTTCCAACACTAGATAATTCTTATGGATCATGGTCCCTGTTCAATTATGGGGATGTGGAAATCTTCATTGTTGGTACTCTATGGTAAAATTTGTAGTTTCAACTGCTATTGGGCTCTGACCAGTGTTAGAATGCCATGTTAGCGTGGCCACACCCATAGGGGTGAAAGGGAAAGGGGACAATCCAATCACCCTCTTCTTGAGATTTCGTATCCATTAGACCCTACAATTGACCAAGTATCTATTAATTCCAATTTGCAAGAAGAACATCGCTACTTGGAGGGGTTCGCACATTGTGCTGGGCACTTTGGCTTATAATCTAAAATATTAAATGAAATGATTACCATGCATAGACAACATCATGTGTCAATGGAGTAGCTCTCAAATGCAAGGCATGATCACAAAAATGTGCTCATTTCCTTCATGGATGACCTCCAACAGAATCAATGACACATGCAGGATAGTCTTTCCCATCTCCAACACAATCAATGGCACCTATAAGAAAACTTGGATCATGTTGATGGTCGCTTGAGCCATATGGAAAAACATGTGCATTGCAATTTTCAATCACCACCTCCCCTTATTTCTCATTCCTAATAATGATCTTTTGTGTCCTAATTTTAATGGTTTTTTAGTACTTTGTCCCTCTCAAATTCTGGACAACCAAATGGTTCTGGCTCAATGTAAACATTTTTTGAAATTTTTTATTGGCCAACAAATATGGTAGGAATAAGACCGATATAATTTTTTCAAACCGGAAAAGATAATCACCTTGTCCAGTTCCAGTCATTGATCCAGTTAAGTATAGCGATCGAGAACCAGTCCCGGTAGTTTCAGATTAACCCATTGGTAAAAAACCACCACTAGCATCAGAGGCAAAAACAAGCATGGCCGAGGTGGATTCATAACCCGTTGAAGCAGCACCACTCGCAGTTTCTCTTGTTTACTAAGATCCATATGTAGATTCGGTTGCCCTAGTTTATGGACTTTACCCATTTTCTTCGGTTGATCCATCAAGGTGTAATGTTAACTTTATAATTAAAAAAAAAATTATTTACTGGATTATTAAATTTTTTTTTTTTTTTTAATTGTGATTGGCTAGGTTCGCTCCCAGTCTTATTAAGGTCATTATCGTAATTTGTACTTCGCTGGCTTCAGCTCGTACCGCTGACTCTATAATTACTGTGTGTTTGCTTCAAAAAGCACCCAGTAATCATACGTTTTTTGTTTGTTAATGGTCCTTGCAGAGAGAAAAATAATGGCAATTTAGTGTCAGTGGGCAATTTCTTTGGAGTAAGGGTTGGTATTGCAATAATGCAGGCTAGTACGATCACCAGCTCATGTCCAGTCCGTCCAATCCATCCCATGACTATATACAAATATGGGTCTATAATTTTTTGATGCAAACAACACAAAAAACCAGAGATTATATACGGCCAGATCTGTCCTTACACATTCAGTTAATATTTACGGTGAGTGACAAAGACTTAGGGTTTGGTGCAGAGCATTAGTGAAAGCAACCTTTCAACCTTTCAGGTTGATAAAAATTTGATTATGGGTAATAGAAAATATTAATTATTATGTCGTAAGTGAATCATTAGTTTTAGTTTATTGCCTATTTATGGTCTTTCAATTCTGTTTATTAAATATTGATAGAAAACCAATAAAATAAATATTAATATTTATAAAAACAAAATCACAAAAGGAAATTAATATTTATGATAACAAAATCACAAAAATTTCTCACGTAAAAAGAAGTTCCAAGAGATTTTGTTACTGAACAAATCTCACTAAATGCTCCTTAAATTCATCAACAATGACGTCCTTTTACGTGTACACGGTGTAAGGAAATAGTGTCTGGCCCATCCCTACTGAAACGATCCATTCGGATTTCGTATTTTTAAAATACAGACTAAGATCCATTCATTCAGATTTCGTATATTTAAAATGCAGGGGTGCATAAATACGGATGAATCCCGGTCAAAGAATGTATTCAGCTAGAATATGTTTATTAATCTCGTAAGGGTTAATTAGTTTGTTATAGGGCATTAAATGTTTGCTTTGCTGTAAGTTGGATAGCCTTATAATATTGGTGTTTATTTTTTATTTATCTAGTCAACGACGTGTGTGTTATTGGATCATCGAGCTTACAATTAAACAAATATTTAATACCTTATGGCAAGCTGGTTAACCCTTACTTAAAGAAAGAAATTTGATTCACATCTCTACAATAAATGTGATATACATCGTAGTTCGATATTACCTACTGGTATATAGATATTTATATAATTTGGATCCTTTGTTCCTTGAGTGACACCGCGCACTATGTATTCTCTTCTATAGCATTTTTGCTATTCTCAAATCCAACTTTAAAAGAGATTAAAAAAAAGTCAATGATGCAGTGAAATTTAATGATATAATTTTGATTACACCTCGAATTGAGTTTTAGTTTCATTTAAAAATCGTGCATTAAATATTTAAAAATATTTAATCCTCATCTCAAGGATTCTTAAAAAAAACGTGTTTAACAACGCTGTTATAACAAAATTTTAAATGGAAAAAATTGCAAACATTAAAAAAACGTGTTTAACAACGCTATTATAACAAAATTTTAAATGGAAAAAATTGCAAACATTAATACAGTGATACAAGTGCATATATTTGGATACAGATTTTCAAATAGTTGGAGGTACAAATTTTCAAGGAGATGTAGATACAAATTTTCAGATAACGTAACTAGATTAGTTGAAGAGCAGGTGTAATTGCTATGGTTTAAAAGGTATATTTTTTTTTGTCTTATTATAAGATATATATGTTTTTTAATAACTCGTATTATATTATTATTTTTTTGTATTTTTTTTATAAACGGGGAGTGGATATATTATATATTTGGTTTTAATGTCAAAAATTAGATTACAAAAGGCAAGTATAATTTTTCACAAGTACCGCGTAGACATGCAAGGCCATGGCATTTATGCTTAGCTCACATCTCTTTTTGACACATCTCTTTTTGACTGCTACTATGAGGTCAATTTCAGAGATTTTTCCAAGTTTATGAATACATACTAATTGGTTTAACAAAAAGCGGTAAAACATGGCATCTATCTAAATTAAGGAATTGGTTCCCATGTTTCTTGTCTATCTCTGAGTAAGGCTCCAGCCGTAAGGAGGGCTGCTTTGTTGGCTTCAATGTCCGCCTCCTTATTATTAGTTCTCAACACATGGTAGAAATTCAAATTCTAGAAAGAGTCTCCAAGGTTTGTTATTCTGAAGATCAGCCTTGCAAGCCTTAGATCCGTTGGCTTAGAATGTGTCACCATAGCGTTGATGATGACCTGAGAGTCCCCAAATAAATTAGCCTCCCTAATGTTCAGCACTTTCAACAACTTGAGCCCTTGGAAAAGAGCCAAAGCCTCAGCTTGAGTGCTAGAAGTAATGCCCAAACCCCAGGCGAAGCTTTGTATCCTTGTGCCATCTAGGTTCAAGATGACACCTCCTGTGCCAGCTCTTCTAGGATTGGCCTTTGCAGCCCCATCAAAAAAGAGAGAGTATCTCTGCTATTTTGTATTCCAATCCTCGAAATCTTTTGCTAAAACTCTTATTTGCCTATCTTTGGGGAGGGTGATACTATTTGCAACATTTTGGAACTAAAGATCGAGAGAGAAGCCCCAATTTATAACTTGCTGTGAGATTTAAATTGTCTTTATGGTCTCTCAGACACTCTTTTAGCTTGCATTTAATCTTAACTACCACAAGCTTGGCATCCTGCTCGTAGTTTATGAAAATTCTTTTATTTTTCTCAAGCCAAACCTGCCAACAGATTATTTTAGGAAGAGCAGACCAAGCACCTATGATAATTTTGTTTTTTGGTGGAGGTCCAGGATACCTTTGCAGCCATTTAGCAAAAAGTTCGAGAATGGAGGAAGGCAACGCGAAGCTGGAACTCAAAGTTCCCAACAATTCTATCCAAACCTGCAAAGTGAAGATGCATTCAAGCATCAGATGAATGACGCTTCCCTGATTTACCTTACAAAGGCTACACCTTGGAGGACCGTGGAAACCACGCTTCTGAAGATTTTCATCAATCAAGATTTTGGAGTGACATAGCAACGAGTTGAAGAAATCAATTTTAGGCAAGGACAGATAATGCCAAATCCCTTTCCACGGATCAGGGTTCATGGCCACGCGAGGGCGCTCACACAACTTGGCGTAACCTTGAGCAATGGTGTATCCACTAGCCAACGTACCCCATCCTCTTGAGTCTTGTTTTCAATCCAGCGATGGAGACAATCCGTGGATCTTAGAAAGCAGGATCTCACGCTCCATAGATAAATCTGGGGGCGTTTGAAGATTCCAACCAACCCAGCTTGAATTTTGCCAAACTGAAATGTCCCACAGAGTACGCATTCCAGCCTCATTCATCCATCTATGTAGCGCATGAAGCGAACGACAGTCTCCCAGCGACTCATTGTTCAATATTTTGTCTGTCCAAAGATTGATCCTTTTTCCATTGCTGGGAACCTAGAAGGCATGAGCGTTGATGAGAGAGCAGGCTCTGTTGCAAAGCTTCAGAAAGGGCATATTTGGATGCGTCCTAGGGTGAGCTAGGTAGTGAGAACGTTGGCCTTTGAAATATTTTTTCCAAAGAGCTAGTTGCGCCCAGCTAGGATTAGGAGCAATAATTCTCCAAATTAATTTAGGTCCCATTACAATATTATGATAGCCAAGGTTTTTGAAATTTAAGCCTCCTTCCAACAATGGTTTAGAGATGGATTCCTAGCTAACTAACAGAATCTTTTTCTCATTCTGCTTGCCCCCCTTCCAATTTTTTTTCGAATGATCTCCTCCATTTTTCTAAGAATACTAGAGGGAGAAAGAAGGACAAAAAACTGAAATAAGGGAAGACTGGAAAGAACAGATTTAATGAGGATAGACTTACCAACAATGTTAAGCCAGGAAAAGCCCCAGGCAAGCAACTTGTTCTTGTATTTCTCCAATTGGGGGAGCCAATCTTTGTTGTAGGCTCTTTTGAGGAAAACCGGGAAGCCCAAGTACTTGAAGGAAGTCTAGTTTGAGGATGCAGCGAAACCAAAGGTTCTGGAAATGGAGTTAAGCAAGCTGGAAGTGGTGTTCCAACAATAGATATGATATTTTCCATTGTTTAGACTACTTCTCGAAACCATGCAAAACTCGTCCAAAGCTCTTTTAAATCTGGAGGCCATAAGCACAGAAGCTACTCCCAATAACAAGGTGTCATCCGTAAAGAGGGCATGATTTATGTTTTTAACACCTCTTGCAATACAGAGTCCAGCGATATCCTGATCTGCCCATTTTTTATCTAGGTAGAAGCTGAGGACAAAGGCTTGAAGAAAAAATAGAAGGGGTGAGAGAGGGCACCCCTGCTTGAGCCCTCTTGTGGCTTTGAAAAAATCAACAGCTTTTCCATTTACTAAAGGGGAAATCCAAGGCTCCGAGATGCAAGCCCAAATCCAATTTATAAAACTCTTTCCAAATCCAAGCTTGTGTAAGAATTTCAGCAGAAGGCTATGCCTAACTCTATCGAAAGCATTTGCTAAATCAAGTTTTACAACCATACCTTTTTCATTGCGCCTCCGGCTTGAGTGGATTGCCTCTTGGACCAGAATGAAATTATCCACAATCTGTCTACCTTGGATGAAGCCTCCTTGGCTTTCCAATGTGATTTTGGGGAGGATGGGCTTCAATCTATTAGTGATGACTTTGGTGATCAATTTGTAACCAATATTGCAGAGTGAAATTAGGCGAAACCTGTTAAAGGAGTTGGCCCCTTCTCTTTGGGAATAAGAGCAAGAAAAGCAGAGTTCATGCTGCCTACGATTTTCTGGCAAACTTGGGATTTTATAACCATTTTGTAGAGATATTTTTCCACAATAGGCCAGCAAATTTGGAGGAATCTGGCTGAGAATCCATCCGGCCCAGGGGCTTTGTTTGGGTCCATGGCAGAATGGGCATCCTTGACTTCATTCTTGGTGAATTTAGCTTCAAGGAGGTGATTCATTTTAGTAGAAATCAAGGAGGGGACCACGTCCATCATATTTGAATTTTGATCCAGAATTATATCTTCACTATACAAGCTTTTAAAATGAAGGGAGCCTGCTTTTTTTATATTTGCATTATCCTTGTGAATGATAGAACCATCTTTGATTTCGGAAATGGAATTGGTACATTTCCTGGCCTGAGCTTGTTTGTGAAAGAAAGAAGAATTCCTGTCCCATGCTTTAAGCCAAAGACTACGAGACTTCAGTCTCCAGCATTCTTCCTCAGCTAGACAAGCCTTGTGATATTTTTGCTGAAACATGGCTTCTTTATCTAGAATCTCTTTTGTTATGTGAGCTGTTTTAGATTGAAGATGGTGAATTTCCAGAGCATGTTGAATATTCTTTATTTCATTGGCTGGATTGGGTAGAGATTTGATCCAGCTTTTCAATGCCCTTTTCACTGTTCTGAGCTTCTCTTCCCAGACAAAAAAGGGGGAGCCTTTGACTGGCTGCAACCAAATGCCCTTAACTAATTGCATGAAGTCAGATTCCTTAGCTCAGATCAAGCTAAATCTAAAGGGAATAGGTCCAAGATCAAGCTAAAACACGAGTTCCAACTTGATGGGTTTATGATCTGAAGTACTGCAAGGGAGAATGTGGACTCTAGCCTCTAATCCAAGAAGAAGAAAAGAGCTTTGAATAAAGAATTTGTCCAACCTAGTAGCTATGTGGCCATGACCAATTCTTTTATTAGTCCAAGTGAACTTTCTTGAGGTTGGCTTGATGTCCGGCAAGTCCCAGTCCTGCATAAGGTCCTCTGCCCATTCCCTAGCCGAATCACGGACAACGCTGCCTCTTCTCTTGTCTGCTGACAGGAGAGTGAGGTTGAGGTCTCCAACAATGATGATATTCTCGATATTAATTAGATTTGCTTGGTTTCTTAAGGAGTCCCAGTAGGCCTTTTTTTCCTCGGCGTTCACAGGAACGTACATGTTGAAGAGACTAAAAATATGATTTGTTTCTACATGCTGCAATTTTAAGAAAAACCAATGAGAGTTGAGGGTCTCAGCAATGACTGAGAATTTGTCAGTGTTCCAAAGGGTGCCCACCCCACCGGAAGCCCCTCGGGCTGAGATTGATTTCACCTCACATTTATTCCATAGTTTCTTACTTACCTGAAGGAAGGTGGATTCCTCTAGTTTGGTCTCTTGGATGAGAAGTATGTCTGGAGCTTTTGTCCTGATTAAACTTCTAATGGCTTCTTTTATGATTCTGCTCCCCGTACCTCTACAGTTCTAGGAGACAATCTTCATCATTTGTATTTCTAGTTGGCTCCCTTGGAGCCTTAGGGATGATTTCTCTCCATCTTAGGTTTTGTTGCTAATAGCTTCTCAAGAGTTGGCTGATTGCCTTGGAGCTTGTCTTTGAAAGTTTCCAGCTCTCTTTTTTCCTGATATGTTTTGCAGCCTCTTGTGGATCTCCTTGTCGAGGCTTGTGATTCTCCTATTTCACCTTCTTCCTCTGAGCCTTCAGATTCTTGCTCAACTTCCTCAACTTCTACAGTGTTTCCTTTGGAACTCTTAGCAAGGCTTGCCCCCTTGGGAGAAGAGGGGGTACCTTTTGTGAGGGGGGTTGATTTTTGGATATCTCCTTCCTGTGATTCCTCTATTCGTGAGCTTAGAGGGGTGAATTTATTTTCTTGCTCCATTTTGACAGGGGGTTGCTGAGGAGGGGCTTGTTGAGGTCCTCTTTTGGTTGTACCAACATGTTTTTGGCTTTTCTTGGCATGCTTGACTTGATTCCAGCCTTCTTCTTTACCCTTATTTGGATCAACATTAGCTGGGCATCCTCTAGTGAAGTGGCCAAAGACATGGCATTTTCGGCACTTGAAGGGCAACTGCTCATAATCAAGCTTCTGTAAATGACTCCAGCTTCCTACTTTGATTTTGATGGCTTTTGGGAGTCCCACCTCAAGATCTACTTCTACGCAGATTTGGGTGCAGTCATATTGATCTTTGTTATTTGCTCGGTTTATGAATTTCCCAAGGGCGTTGCTGATGTGCTTCAACGAATCCTAGTTCCAGTAATGCACTAGGAGATTTGGAAGCTTGACCCACATCGGAACAGTTGTAGGAACGTCAACTGCAAGGTTGAAATATGACATCCATTTGTTGAGATAGAGGCCTTGGGGGCCCATGAAATAGGGGCAATTCTGGAAGATTAGATCCTTGTCTTCCTTAGAGGTGAATACGAAGAGAAAAAACCCTCGTCCTAAGAAATCAGATGTGATGCTATTCTTGATCAAAGGAGCCCAGTTCTTGTTGACCCAGTTCTCAGTGGGCTTAGGAGAAGGCTATAGTTCGGTGAACTGACAAACAAGTGCTCGCTCAGCCAAGGATAGGGCGATTTTAATCGGAGTCTCTGGCGGCAGGAAGATTTCAGGAATATCTTCGAGCCTCTTGACGAATTTGGCAGCTTCATTCTTTTTCTTTTGCGGCAAACTGACTAAGAGCTGAGAGAATGCTTTAGTAGAAGAAGGCAGAGGAGGGGGGAGGGGGGTTGCCTGTGGCAAGCCTGGGACCTCCATCGAAGTGAACTCCTCCCAGCGGCAAATGAGCCACACAGTAGGCTCTCAGCTGAAAGGAAAGCAAGCTCAGGGCCTCGGGGCTGGAGGGCAGGGGGACCTAGGGCGCAGGTAGCGAACTAGGGTTTCGCTACCAAGTCAAATCGCTCCAGATCCAAAAAAAAAAGAACTAATATCATATTATATTTCTATTTCTTACTATATTACTAGCATATGTAATTTTTTTTGTTAATTTCTATTGTGAATAGTTTCTAGTTTAGTTTAGTATTAAGATTTAATACTATGATCATTTAATAAGATTTTTATTGAACGTGGGAAAGTGAAATTTAATTGCAGTGCTTAGAATTTTCATGATCACCACAAGCCCACTCACATTTTGCATAGAATAAATTAATACGAGAAGTGATTTAACTTTTTAATAAATACCACCAATTTTGGTAGTTACTATATTACTAGTATATGTAATTTTTTTTTGTTAATTTCTATTGTGAATAGTTTCTAGTTTAGTTTAGTATTAAGATTTAATACTATGATCATTTAATAAGATTTTTATTGAACGTGGGAAAGTGAAATTTAATTGCAGTGCTTAGAATGTTCATGATCACCACAAGCCCACTCACATTTTGCATAGAATAAATTAATATGAGAAGTGATTTAACTTTTTAATAAATACCACCATTTTTGGCAGACAAGAACTACGCTTCATAATTTGGTCAACTAAATTTAAGCTCAAAACACATTAAAATCAGTAATATTACAAATACTTTCAAAAGTTTTTCAAGCTAGCAATACAAATCTCTTTAAATACATTAAAATCAGTAATATTACAAATACTTTCAAAAGTTTTTCAAGCTAGCAATACAAATCTCTTTAAATGGTGAATTATTTCGATTGTCAAATAGAGTTTTTCAACTACAAGTAAAAGTAACAACGTGCACGTGTGTGTCAAATTCATGTTGAATATTTTGGATTTTTTTTTTTAAATGTTATATATTTTGGTCTATTTAATTATTTTGTATCTTCAAATCTTTATTTAATTATTTTACATTTTTAAATTTATATTCAATTTCAATTTTTAAAGTAACATAATTATAAAATTACCATATAAATTCTCAAATAACATATTAAATCACATAAAATAATAAATTATATCATATAAGATATAATATCAATTAATATATATATTAACTAAATTTACTAACCACATTTCTTAATATATTTATACTAATTTATTATTAATCACATTTTAATTTTGATTCCAAAGTTTCACTTTTAATTACACTCATTTATATTTTTCATGTGAACATTTATATTATTAAATGATTGATATAATAGACCAACCTCAACTTTATCACTTATTAAAATGGCGACAATTTTAGTCAACATACATGTGGACTAACTCAAAATCCATTGATAGAATTCCCACCAACTTGTCATAAAATAAAATGTTCTTATTCAAAAGTTAACTTTGTTCATCATGAGCATTTTGATCATCAAATACTTGAAATCATAATCTTTTAAATATCCCTAGTTGTCACGCAATATTGTTATGTAATTGTAAACATAATTACTATTATACATTATTTAAATTACATTTTTTTCTAAATTTCCTGAAATTCCTTTATTGAATGCAACAAGTTTCAGTTTGAAATATATGGAAGTATGATTTAAATTATATTTTAAAGAATTTCATTAAATTATCTTAGTGAATGAAACATTCCACTTTGAGAAATATGGAAGAAATTAGAAAATGTAATTATTAGCTAAATTATTATTTTACATCACTTAGATTACATAAATTTTAATCTAGATTTTAACGATATTTTTTTCAAAGTTAGTAAGATAATGTTAGTTAAATTATTATTTTATATTGTTTAAATTTTAATATGTCTTGTTAAATACTTTATTCAAATTTTCCTAAAATCAAATAAAAGTTAATATCTTTAAATAAAAAAATCACAATTAAAAAATAAATTATATCACCTAAAATTAATAATGTGATTGTGCCTAATATTACAACTTCAACATTCTCTTAATTTATTAGTTCGTTTATCGTGCTGGATAAAAATCTCTTCTTGAGTGTTAATTTCATTTGTGTAGGACATATATTTTTTTGTTCATGTTTAGTATATTCAAATATATTTTTGATGCTTATTTTTAGCATATATGAATGTTCGTCTTTAGCATTTGTATTCGTGAAAATGTTAATATTGTGAAAACTAGAATTTGAGTTAGATATTATAATATATATAGAGATATATACACACATGATTTCCAATGTAACATACAATATATTTAGACCATTTTTTTTTATATTCTGTTAGTGTAATAAGATAGAAACATCTTTTTGATTTGGAAGTATGGTTCTAGGATTCTGGCTTCATTATTTTTTATTCTAACTCAACTATACTTATACTAAGAAAGAGTATCTATAATGTAGCCCTTGTTCAAATGTGGTCAAAGTTCAATAATTAAACTAAGCGACAGAAATGCTAGCTATGTGGCCTTATTTTAAAAATATATAGAGTAAGTTGAAAAGGCAAAATATGTAAATTGAGTTGGTTGAGATGATTTAATATATTCAACGATAAATTTCTTTATTTAAAATTTAATATATATTTTATAATTAATTATACTAGTAATAGTACAATTTTATTGTTGAGTTGAGGCTTCTGTATTTTATTATTTTATTTCTTTTATTTTATATTATTTTATTTATATTTATTTATTTTATTATTATTTTCTTTTAACAAATTAATAAATTGAATAAACTATTAAATAAAAAAAATTATAAATTCTTTCTATTAAACTTAACTTTATTTATAACAATTAACTTAAGTTATTTATTTATAACATGATTTTCTTAAACTCTAAAATTAAAACAAATTTGAAATGGTTAATTTAATTGAATTTGAATTTAACTTTAACCTATTTTAATTTTTAATGAAGGCGTTCCTATCTGGCTAGCCGTTTCCAAGTTAAGATTAGCCGTCAGTGGGTCAATTTGGCCATTGCCTAGTCAAATATAGCCCGTTGAAGGTCTTGCTCTAAATATTTAACTTGCAGCCTAGATCTGATTCTTCAACTTGTCCTGATGATGAACCACAGTGGTTGGTTCGAAATGCGTCGATAAATGTAAGATCATGTTATTTACGCCGAAGAATTTTCTCATAAACAATATTATTTTAAAGTTATATTCGAGTTATATATGGTACATAAAAGATAAAAAAAAACTCTCAAAATAATTATATAATAACTCATCATCTTGTTCTGACAATGAACCACACTAGGTTCGAAACACGTCGACAATGATGTGATTTTTACCGAAAGGTTTTTATTACTTTTCATAATATAGATAATATAAGCCTAAATTCAATTATATAATTGTTAAAATTTATAAAAATATGTATATTTTATCTAGCTAAATTTCATATTTATTAATTCCCAAAACACTTTGGGATGAAAGAATTTGTCATCTTTGAGATACTATGATGGTTGAAGTTGAAAAACACTTTCTCTTAGATTTCTCAAGGCTTACTCACATTTGTTTTCATTTCCAAAACGTCTAACACACTACCAACCTTTTTAACTTGCTACATTAACAAAACTATAGTAATCTTAACCCACTTCTTCCTTTTCTTTTTTATCTTAGAAATAAAATATTAAAAAATTTCAATTAATCTTTTATTTTCTCAAAATCTGATAAACCACACTAGTATTAATAGACTTTAATCATTATCCTCATTATTAATAAAACTATTAATTACCAAATTACCAAACAATTATATTTATAAATAATCATTCAAAAAAAAAAAAAAAAAAGTTTGTTGATTGCTTGTTGGGCAAGAGCTAACCAGTCTCCATAGGGCATTAAATGCCCGTATGGAGGCAGCCTCTACCATGGATGTCGATGCTCTTCATGCGCGCATCCATCCTCCATACATCGTTTATCCGGCAAGCATCATTTCTTTTCCGGGAACGTGGGACCCACCACCTCCGAGCTGGCACCGGCCCATTTTCAAACCTGCCCTTGCGCTAAAAGAGCCATTTTCATCATTCGCACTCCCGTTCAAAGCTGCTCTACCTCTGCAACCCGTCTCAAGGAAACACCGCCCACGCTAAAAGTTGCACCTACTTCGCAGGTCCGTGAATAGGTGCTCAATCCCGGCATTCTGTGCGGCGTGAGTTAAATTATCCTATCTGCTTACAGAAAATTCAGATGAAAAAATAAAGAAATTATAATACATTCTAAAAACTTAGATAAAATACCCACAGTTCAATCTGACTAATCCTACAGGAACCTTCTTACCAAACGATTTGAACAACGAGTCGCAATACAAAAAAATATATATATATATATATATATATATATATATATATATATTATATATATATATATATATATATATTAACAAAAGACCATATACAGAACTAAGAAATGCGTTATATGGTGTAAATAAAGTTCTAAAACTTACGAGATGCAGGGTGCGACAACCACAGATTTCTACCGCCCTCCATGTTACATTTAACGCAGACACCTTCGGGAAAATAGCACCGGGCTATAGCAGGCACCTTTATGAACAAATTTTGCAAGAATTTTGCATTATTGAAAAATTGCACCTAAATGTAAATGACTTAATTACCTGAAAAACTACGTGAAAGAGAACCCCTCTACCTACAGAAAGTAACCGAACGTGTTAAAAAAAAAAAAAAAATTTGTTTTGTGACTTGCAATTATCAAAATATGGAGAAGGAATTGTCGGTTAGATTTAACATTGTAAAACAATACAAAAATTAACTTTCTTTACCCCAATTAACAAAACCCTTATGTTTTCAACTGCGATTACATATATGGATACTTTTCTATTGACTACAATGTTGATATCCTCCTCAACAATATTTCAGGGGAAGTGAAAGCATAGAGCAGGTTATGATTTTGTTTCAGGACCAATATAAAATTTTATGGCTGCATATTATTTATTTTGTTCCATCTTATGAAATGCCTTTTTTCTTTGTACCAAAATTCTGGTAGAACCTGTCACATATTTGATATTTCCCACCTGAGTAGCTTGTCCAACTTGGTTCTTTATATATTCATTCTTTCTGTCAAACTGTGGAAATAAAATAACTAAAGACTACCTTTCTTATAAATGATGTGTTTGAAAATCACCTAGATGCATAAGAGTTTACCAAAACCAGATAAAGAGCCTACTTTACATGCAGTAATGCCATGGTACACGTTTATTTTAATCGGCTCTCTGAGGCCCTCTTATAATAACAAAAAATATGTAGTGTGACCTTTGATGACCAAAGTCAAAAAGATATTATATATTATGGAGATTTAAACTGGGGAATCTATACTTACAAAGTGGAATTTCTTGATTTTGCTAAATTTGAATTATTACAAGAATCTCATGCTTCCATTTTTTCCAGAAATTCATTCATTTTAGTCCCGCTCTTATGCATTGACAATATCTATCCATTGCTTCAACCGGATGACATAACTCAATATCAACCAGCGACCGTTTGGTTGAATGTACATGTTTATATTTCTAATGTCAATATCTATTGTTTCATTTCACAATTGTGGAGTTTTAGTTATTTTTTTCTAGAAAGTAGAAATATTCTTTGTGGGTGTTGTTTTCAATGACTTCTCTCATGCTCTATTTTGTTTGTTTTCATCATCTTCGATACTTACATTTTTCTTGATATGTATCAGTACTCTGTTTTTTTTGAAAACTAGAACTTAATCATGTCCTCTTCTGTGATATATGTAGCTAAATTATTTACTTTGAACAACATTTCTTCCACTGAGATTTGGTTTTTACAAGCCATTGTACAAAAATTTAGAAAAACAAAGACAAAGCTAATATTGTTGCTTCTTGGCAAAGATGATGTAGATCTATCAACAAATGCAACATATGGTTCCCTTGTAAAAAGCTTAGCATTTGTGAGGATATTTGTTGTTGGAATCATGGTTCCAAAGGACTACATTTGCTCGGTCGATACAAACTTGTATTTAGAAGCACCTACAAGTATTGTACAAGATGCACACTCTTCAGGGCTGGAAATATTTGCTGCTAATTTTGCCAAATTATAGCTATGACCGAGTAAGGGAATATCTTCAGTTTGTGGACAACAAGAATTTCACATTTAATGGCATCCTAACTGATTCCTTTGTAACAACATCAGAGGCTATAGGTATGAATTTCTTTCTACTTAACCTCCACCAATTTTTGAAATTCCTTATCCATGCCCACTTGGCCAAAGAGGTATTAGTTTATTTCTTTAAACTTGCATACAATACAAACATCAATCATCATAATAGTTATATCAGTGCAATATTTAGCAGCGTATGTCCAAGCCCTTTTTTTTATGGTGCCAATCCATTTTCGCCATCAAAACAACGATTTAAGCACTCCCACGAATTTCCCCAAAATTTTATCACAAGATTTTGTCGAGAAATTCATGGTGTGGAAAAAAATTTGGGGTCATGAGACAACACCCAAAAGTTTTGAATTGCAAATTCTGGGAACATCTAGGGTGGACAACAACAAAGTCAAACAATTTATGTTTTGTACTGCAGATTCTGCGAACATCCAAGATGGACAACACCCCTAAACAATTTATGTTTTGGATTGTAGATTCTGCTAGCACACATGCTTTGACTTCATAGATTGGAAACATTTAGCACACATGATTTGACTTCCTGGATATTTCCTCTTGTTGATGGTGATCTGGATAAGCATAGGAGTGTTCTCTCTATTTGGAACCCTCCACCCAATGCAATCCCTCTTTCAAGATGTGAGCAATAGCTCTGGAAAACACTAATGGTGAACTGCAATTGGAATCGCTGGATATAGCGATGTTTTTGAAAATGTAACAGGCAAAACCATTTTCTAGGGTTTCTCTAGTCAATCTTACTAAAAGATAATATTTTGAAATCCTTAGAATCCTTGATAGCATGACAGGTTTTTCTTAAATGATTCATTTCTTCTTGTCATGCTACATCCCCATTTTCATGAGCATGCATGCATTATTAACTCTTTATGCCCAAAGTCTTATCTCTGATATTTGATTTTCTGTTATTTTTCAAGGATGTGCATTCAAACTTGAGGTAGCATAAAAATAATCAATTTCAATCAGGATATTTTGTCATATTAAAGTATTATAACATGAATCTATTTTGTTGTTGTCACTATGCAATGCTTCTAAGCTCACGGAATGGTGGAAAAGTGGACACTGTGCATTGAAGTATCATGCCTCCCAAATCCGGGTCGAGCATCTTTAAAATTTGTCCTTTACAATGGGGCAAAAATCATGTGATTTATATAATATGGGAAGTGCAGGGAAAGACAACCAATAATGAAGCATACTACATGACACTTATTGTGGGGTTAAAAGAGGCAAAACACAATGGGGTGAATAACATAACAATGCTGACAAACTCAGATTTAATTTGTAATCACATGGAAGGCATCTACAATGTTCACATAGACAATTCGAAGCCCCTCTACAGAGAGGCAAAAATTTGGAGTGCTTGATTTAATTCTTTTACGATAAAGCACCTTGCGGAGATCCATAAAATGTTTACTGATCTAATGGTTGGAGCAATCTCAAGTGTAGATGCAGGTGCCAGAGATGATTCAGGATCATCATTCATTCCACTGGAAAATATTGATCAGCATCAGTATAGGTCTCGACTATGTGTATAGACCATGGTTGTCATTTTTCTTGGGATTCTCATACCGTGGTTCTTTCAGTAAAGAACTCGTTAATTTACTTTTTTTTTTTCTTTGTTTTGTAATATCATTCACCTTAGATGTCCACTCATGTTATAACTGAATTCATGTGTCCAATTATGTACATTATATTTGAGGTGAAATAATTATTCTTAACCTACTAGTGGTTCAACGAAGATTATTGTAGCTCCGTTTGAATTTAATTTTAATTTCAAGTTTCAGATGCTACCTCTTTAATACAGTCTTGATTTCCACTTGGATGGATGACATGGGAATAAAAGAAAGTAACAAAATAGGGTTATTTACATCTGGTTTGTTGGTTTTCACAACATTTAAGAAGTATAAGTCATTTTTGATGCAAACCCTAGCTATATCCATATCTATATGATGACAAGCCAGAAATATTTGATGCGTGATCTAATGTGAGATGAAGAATTTCATACCATGAAACCCTCCTAGGAACATTGATGCATAATAATGACAAACTCTAACCTCGTATGAAGTGAATTTTCTTAGGTAGACGGTTTGCCCTAGAATGATGCAATGTACGCATATATCAATGAAGCCCTACATGCCCATGATGCCTTTGAAGATGCCACAATCTTAATAGATAAGGAACACAAGTGAAGAAACACTCATCTTTCAAAATTTCCTAAAAGATTAAAAATATGGAGTCCCTAAACTTTGTCAAAATCATAATGATAAATTCTGCTTCAAAAAGCTTAATCCCCCTTTTTCTTGACTTTTTTTTTTCTTGACATGTCCCTTGTTCGTCACACCCACACTAATATTCCAACTAGGATACCTTTCTTACAAGCACAATAATGCTCTAGAGTCTAGTGTCCCATGTTTCCAGCACTGGAACCAAAAACTAAGGCTTTGGAATTTGCAAGAATGACACCAACAATAACAACTAGAAAGTTAAAGCGTAATGCCCCATAATATTGGCCATCTCTTTACCATAGGTCTAACTCAGCTAATGGCCATAGCTCATCATCTAATCAAGAAAACTCACTATTGACTTTACACCAGAATCAACGGTGATGTGTGACCATAAAAAGTATGCCATAAACCATAATAGGGAAGTACATCATCACCATCCATATTCATGAAAGTGTAACGAAGAAAGATGTAACAAAATACCATGCTTATTAACATATACACAACAACTATAAGAATCTTGATGGAACAGAGTAGGTTATCAAACATTTAGAACAATGCTCCATTCATTATCCACACAATATGGCAAGAACCCTTCAATAGCATGCCAAAACTAATCAATGTTACCCCTTGTAACAACCCAAAAATAGCAACAACCCTAAACTATTCAGAGCTCAAGTACTTGTACACCACTACCTGCTCAATGGAAATTTAGGTAACCTTTACAGCATTCCATTACCCTGTTGTACATGCATCTTTCACATCCAAACTAGTAAGTAAAGCAGAGTCGTTTTCAAAGAAACGTTACAATGAGTTCAAAGCTCTCTTAAAACTTCCAAGTTTAAAATGAATATCACTTTACATTTGACCAAGTCAAATAATATATCTAAAATGGGGATTAATAACTCACCAACCAAGTCAAATAATATATCTAAAAGGAGGATTACTCGCTGTACCATATAACTCATATTTAGATCCTGTGTAATGCATAAAGAGGTGGAATGCTATGTTATGGAGCCCATGTACTATTATCACAAGCCTCACTTTCACTTATATCAAGGTGTCAAGGTTATTTCTATATTATATGTTAATTAGAGTCTAGCAGTGAGCAGCTTGATTAATTCATACATCCTGAAGCCTTATGAATAATTGTATAGCTATGTTTTTATAGAGATGTAAAATTGGTTGTGTGAATGGCCTAGAGATGGCCTGTGCTCATGGGTTTTTGGAGCCAAGGCTAGTTTACATATGACATCACTATGTTTTCACAATCGTAACAAATTATATCAGTTCATTTACTAAATGAACTAAATTATGGTGCATCCAAAAACTAGATTAGTGTGATATTAGAAATTTTATTCATTAGATTTTAAATCCAGAATGTTTCAGCGCAATGCCTTCTGGACCTATTTTCACAATCATAACAAATTAAATCAGTTCATTTACTAAAATAATTAAATTATGGTGCACCCAGAGACCAAATTAGTATGATATTAGAGCTTTTGTTCATTAGATTTAAATCTAGTGTAATGCCTTCTGGACCCTCTTTGGTATATGGGTTGTTATCTATGTAATGTCCATAAAAATTGCAACTTTTACAATAATGTTGTCTTTCCTCCTCCTCACTGATTGAAGAACAAGGATCCATTAAGCTGCCAATATCCTCCATAGACAAGATAACCGCTTAGCTGTATAGCTAGTTACACATATCAAACTAGTAAGTAAAGTAGAGTTGTTTTCATAGAAATGTTACAATGAGTTCGAAGCTCTCTTAAAACTTCCAAGTTTAAAATGACTATCACTTTACATTTGACCAAGTCAAATAATATATCTAAAATGGGGGTTAATAACTCACTGACCAAGTCATAATATATCTAAAAGGAGGATTACTCGTTGTACCATATAATTCATCTTTAGATCCTATGTAATGCATAAAGAGGTGGAATGCTATGTTATGGAGCCTATGTACTATTATCATAAGCATCAATTTCATTTATATCAAGGTGTCAAGGTTATGTTAATTAGAGTGTAGCAGTGAGAAGCTTGATTAATTCATATATCCTGAAGCCTTATGAATAATTGTATAGCTATGTTTCTATAGAGATGTAAAATTGGTTGTGTGAATGGCCTAGAGATGGCCTGTGCTCATGGTTTCTTGGAGTCAAGGATAGTTTACATATGACATCACTATGTTTTCACAATCATAACAGATTATATCAGTTCATTTACTAAATGAACTAAATTATGGTGCATCCAGAAACCAGATTAGTGTGATATTAGAAATTTTATTCATTAGATTTTAAATCCAGAATGTTTCAGTGTAATGCCTTCTAGACCTATTTTCACAATCATAACAGATTAAATCAGTACATTTACTAAATGAATTAAATTATGGTGCACCCAGAGACCAGATTAGTATGATATTAGAGCTTTTGTTCATTAGATTTAAATCTAGTGTAATGCCTTCTAGACCCTCTTTGGTATATGGGTTGTTATCTATGTAATGTCCACAATAACTGGAACTTTTACAATAATATTGTCTTTCCTCCTCCTCACTGATTTAAGAAAAAGGATCCATTAAGCTGCCAATATCCTCCATAGACAAGATAACCGCTTAGCCGTATAGCTAGTTACACAGATCAAGCTTTACAAAAAAAACTCATTGAAAAACCATGGTGCTTTACAGGCCTTATCTTCCCAAGCATATACTAAAAGAATACAATTTTGTATAAATAGAGTGAAATATGCTACAAATTACAATGACATTTGAAAAACTCCATCACTAACTCTGCTTTCCAAAGCAATGGGTGTCTCACTTGGAGGAGGCTCACAACACAAATAGCCATGGAACTACTATTATAGCTCGGTTCCAAAGAATAGATAACTCTTGATACATAATATAGCAAAAAAGGTATAACAATAACCAGATCGTTCTACAGGAAAGTGATCTAAGGTTAGACTTCACATATGAAAACAAATCTAATATATTCTTAGTGTGAACAAGACTTTATTAGCTATGACTTCCACTTGTTGCACCTTGTCACCATTGTAGAGACCAATCCAGGGTTCTAGATCAGACTAAATTTAATGTCAACCAAGGTAGGTAAACTTAGAGGCACATGTCTAAATTTTATAGACCTAAAAGGATCTAATCTGTTTAAATAAGCATCTATTGTCACACGCTACAACACTCTTTTACAAGAGATTGAAATATGTTTCCTTTCACAATTTAAACACTTATATCATCTAATTTAATTAACTGTTCTAAAAAAACAGAGTGTTACTAGTCTGAGTTCTCAATCCTCTTACAAGGATATAATTCACAAAAACTCTTTCAAAATAACACAGTAAGCATACTAAAAATCAAATTCATGAAAACAGAGTTCATAGAAATATTTTGAAATTCAATGTTCAATTAAAACTTTTACAAGGTCTTATTCAATAATTTTGCAATTGAATTTTCAAGCTACTACTATGAATCACAAAATAACAATCACAAGGACTTCTATTTAAATTTATAAACTCACAAGCAATGAATGAAATGAAATAAAACGCTATTCAGATTTGAAAACTAAATTTTATGAAACAGAAAAGAAAGTGTACCAATCCTCACGTAGGGCCCTTCCACGCTTTGATGGCACACTTTGAAAAACTTCAAGTGATAAGAACGTTAACTTATAAACACTATAATTGATGAAATTCTGCCTTTGATTAAGTTTTGAGAATAGATTACATTAAAACAAAGTTCTGGAATATGCTTACAGTCTTCAGTCTGCTCCCTTCAATGTCTTCACTAGCATTCTTTTTTAATAATAATCAAAATCCTTCTATTTATTAAAATTTACAACCAAAAAGGCTATTTTCGTTCTTCCTAATCCTAACTAATTTCTAAAACAAATCGAAATCAGTTTAGGGTCCCTAATCTTAAGCAAAAGATCAAGTACATTCATTATAACTTCAAATTTTTCTGCTGAATAGGCTAGGTTTGACCAGCATTGACTATGTATTCAAGAGCTCCAAATTCGATGCTAAATAGATTTTCCACCATGTATGTACATCCTAGATCACGACCTTATCTTCTATTTCGATTTTCCTGCCATGCCACATGTCACAACATAAACCAATTACAGGAAGTCATTACATCTTGTAATTTTGTTGAAAAATTCCAATTTTTAACATAAAAATCCATAAATTAAATCTAATGTAAAATAACAATTATAATGCTTCATTAATAAATTTCAATAGACCATGAGAAGTTTATGGAAGAAAATGGTAGATAAATGATGGATTTTTAGAAGAAAAGAATAGCAATAAAATAGTACCAACAACCATCCTATATGCACCAGCTGACTCCCTCATCAGAGAATTTGTGAGATGGCTTTCCAAACAAATTTGGAAAGGCTGATTTTATTCACTTTCATGGACATCAAAAGACAACTATAACTGCAAGGAGATGATGATTCTGCCATAAAAAATTAATAATCAGCTCAAGATTGCGGTCGATTGCCACGCAAACTTCTAGGTGATGCCTGGTGATTAAGTTCATGGAAACATGAAGCACAAAACAATTTAGAGAACTGATATTGTAGCATGTACTCTTTGCTTGAGTTTAAGTGTTGTTTGAGAATTCTAGGGGGCAACTGCAAACTTTCAAAATTTTGAGTGCATTCTTTAACTCAAAAATTCAAGAACAAAAAAAGCCCAAAGCAGAGAAATATCAAGGTTAAATGTCACAATTTGGAGTGAGATTGATTAGCATACCTATGAAAAATGCAAGTGTCAAAGTTGTGTATAGGTTGACTTCACAATGGTTTCCCACAGTAAGCCAGTCTCTTCTGCTCTCAAAAAATTCAATATCTTTCCAGCATAGCTCTTGAAATTAAAACCCTACGGTGTCTAATACTATACAATGAGACCCTATTTGTTTAATAGAGAAAATGATCATTTCATGCCAACATCACTATGCAAGAAATACTCAGAGGTTTTTTGTTGCAACTATAAAACCAACCAGACCTACTGAAGAATATCCCAAAAGTCATATCATGAGGAAGCAAAGCAATAAAACCCCAAAATGAAACACTTTGAATACACTGACCAAAATAAATGACAAAACCATAGTAAGAAACAGGTAATGGAAATTGTTTGATTCCTCCCCTAAAAGGAAGGCTATGAAGGATTTTAGTTGCAATAATAAACATGAAATCATAAATCATCTTTCAAAGCAGCACTTCCAATCCTAGCATGGCCGAAACAATTTGCAAGGCGGGATCAGTTTCAACTGTCACTAAATTTTGGGCAGTTGGGTTATTAGCCATAACACCATTAGGATCATCTGGGTTATTTTCATTCCAATAAATATTTTGGCACAGAAACCCAACTGATTAGAAAACTTACTTGGCATAACTGAACCACCAACCCCTCCCCATGATGATGGCAATGCTCTTCAATAGAATTAAATTGCAGTCAGAGAACACGATGTTCTAAGGTAACTTAGAAGTTAGAACCACCATTCCCTATTTGATCTAATCCAAAATCTCCACATACACTAACAGTTTACAGTTCCAAGGCCATAAAAAATGTAGGGAAACCGAGCAAAAAGGGCAACTACAAATGGGTAGAAATGGAAATGTAAATAGTAAGTCAGTAAGCGTGCTTCCTTGGGCCTGCTATCTATAACTCCTAATGTTTAAGCAAGCAATATCATTATGGATGCCTGGGAAGTGATGAAAAATGGTCAAACTAAAAAGAAATTCAAAAGAAATATGGGGAAACTCACCTTATGGTAACTGATAACGAGATGAACTGTGGTTTGAAGAGCATTTGGAAGGCTTGTGAGGCTGTTAAGATTTTTCTTTCCTAGAAGGATTAGTTTGTCAGATATGGCATGTCATTTAATGATCACCAGCTGTGGTGGTCCCCTCTTGTGAAGTTTGAGGGCAAGTTGGTGTTCGAGTCTCCCTAGGTCTTAAGTTTAAGGTTTTTCAAGAAAGGCATTAACTCAACCAATTAATTCTTTACCAGATGATAAAATCCCAAGGTGTAGATTGCTAGCTCTAACACCCTTTGTTTGATCCAAAATTTTTGGCCTCCTAGCCATTGCCAACCAAAAAATGGACAGGCTAGGAATTGGACTAAACTCTGTCTCCAAACAAAGTATTAGATGGTATACTATTTTGCAAGAAGAGAGAGATTTTTTTGAGTATGGTCATTTTGAATTAGAGGATGCCAATAAGTTAGAAGGGAAGTAATGGATGAAGGGGTTTAGATTCCTTCTTCACCATATGTGGACTGTCTCCTAATGGCAGAATTGGATCTCCCTAAATAAGATGGAAGAGACAATACACCTACTATGTGGCCATGGATGACCAAGCAAAATGTTGGATGACGAAATTTGGTGAAGTAGGAATACCTCTATAACTAAGTTGCATGATATGGGGAAATGGAAACCTGAATTTGAAACGGAAATGTGATGGAAATGTGACCCCTCAAATTAGTAAACAGTAAAATTTTCAGTTTTAACATTATGGTTTAGAATATAGATTCATGATTTAAAAGATACCTTTTTATTGCAGATCCAAAATTTTGGTCACGCAGTTTTTACTCCAAAAGTAATAAGCAATAAGATACTTTTTTCAGCCCCACTGAAATGTATTTTAGGCGTGTTTCAGCCGTGTTTTTGAGTTTTTGTACCGAAATGTGGCTGGTATGCAGGGGGTACATTTCCTGCAACATAGCTCTACAATAATTGTTTTTATCCTGCTAGGTCCATCCTTCCTTCATGAGTCATGACACATTGGACTTGAAAGACATAGCATTGAGTATGCATAGATGGGTTCCAACTCCACAAATTTCAATCATTTCCAGACACCAAAGGACTGACTTTGAGCATGTCAATAGCTTTCACCAATTTTCACAGAAGACCAATTTTCACCAATTTTCACAAAAGACAAATTTTCACCAATTTTCACTGAAATTCATTTTGTATTGAAGCAACATGCCAAAATAACATCTACAGTGATGAGACAACCTGATATATAAGAGTTCCAATTCTTCCTTTATGTACAATACACTATACTATTATCCAAAAAGGATGTATCAAGCTTATAGTAGCAAAAAGGAAAATAACCATTTTCTAGAGTTTGTCAGAGTTCAGCCAACATTTACACTGAGATTTTACATGCTTTGAGTTCAACAAAAAGATTTCAATAGCTCAATACGATAACCATACAAAATTGAAATTAAATAATGTTGTACATATCCAGAAACATGTTCAACCCATCATGCACACAACATGTTCTTGGATCAGGAGAGCCCTTTATAGGGTTATGCCCATATTATATCCATGAATACTCATAAGCTCGAATATTTGTCATCTTGCCATTGATTGCTGGCACTTTGATTGTTCTCTTCACCCACTATTTCCTGTATAGAGTGCAAGCGGCGATACAATCTGACTGGTTGTACAATAGGGGGCATGACCCTAGGGTGTGGAACTGAAATGTTATGGGTTGAGGTAAGGTGCCTAATGAATGAATTTGGTGCAATTGGTGGAAACAACCAGGGGGTTCGATGATCAAAGGGAGAGGTGGACGTGGTGAATCAAATGGAAAAGGAATCAATGAACCCCCCATATTTGGATCCACATTATTCTCATGAGATAAACGAACTTGATAACTTCAAGTATTATGAGATGTGGAATCTTCAGCTGTAACAAAAAAAAAGAAAAACACATTGTTATGCAATTGCATTGAAGGCGATGAAGATAATGATATTTTGAATTTCACATAAAATGATACATCAATTGATATTTCCATACCAGTATTTTGTAAAATAGAACCTTGTACCCTTCTAGATGTGCGGTCCAGATTGATTTCTTTTGTAGAAGAAATATCCAATTGTTCATTCATGCTTCTTTTCCTTCCACGACACCGTCCAACCTTTAGAAACTGTGGTCCATCTTTTCTTGATTTCAACGCAGGAACACTTTGCCCCCTTTTTTTTGTTGGGCTCAAGAAACTATGTCGCCTCTTGGTAGTGACCTTGGATGGAGTTACAACATCAAATTTCTTATTATTGTACTCTTGTCTTACATTTTCTACCAATTGATTTAGTGCATATGCCTGCTCCAAAGTTTTGGGTGTTATTTGTAATAAACCCCTCAATTTCTTATGAGTTGATGACATCGCAAGTTTAATTTCCTCATCGATTGTTAGGGGGCTATCTGGCCTTACAATGGTTGAATCAGTGGAAGGAGAAGGTGGAAGGTTCATTTCACTTTCTGGGGTCATTACAAACGATTCATTTAAATCAAGTAAATATCTAGGTCTTTCTGTAATAGACCTAGAGACATTAGGCAATTCATTGCCCCCCGAAATATTGCTAGTCACTACCATCTCAACCTTTAAAATATGCTTACAAATATTGCCATTTAGGGCCCATTTGCAACTACAAAAGTTTAGGTTCAGCCCTTTATAGATGACATGATACCATGTATCACGAGTTGCCATAGTTTGGCTACGAGCCAAATACTCACTTTCCTTGTTTCCATCAGCAATACAATCTTCATCTGGGATATTCTTTGCTTTGAACTTACTTAAATTTATTTTTTGCTTATTTTTTTGAAGCTCGGACAAAACCAACTTTTTTTAGACGTTGCATGTGAATGTAATAAAACTCAACCTTTTTTAATAACAGGTGCAACAACCAATCCACCCTTCTATGGGACACATTGTTCTTCTCACAAAGGTACCTTTGCTTTAGATACCGGTGATAAGATTCGATAGCATTATTAGTATCCTGGTTGGAATGTGGGAAGTCCTTATATGCTTTTTCCCACATATCTGGAAAAAAAACATATATTAGATGCAAAGAAACAATAGAAAATGTTCAATTACAAAATAAACTGATAAAATGCAACTTTAAGAAACTTACATAATTTGTTGTTGTTTAACCAGTTGGTTGCAAAATAATCCAAAAACACAGTTTCTTCTTTGAATTCATCAAAGAAACTTTGAATTTCATGTTGCATAGATGCATCATCTTTACACGAATGCATGATTAATCCTAGAGAATGGAAGATACAAACTTTATTTTCCTTTCCCCTGACTTTAGTTCCAACATTTTTCAACCACGCTCTGTGGAAATGCCATACACACAATAATAGTGTACAGTTTGTGCAAGTCCTGAAATAATATAACATTATAAGAGAATATCCTTGAACATTATTGCTTTTTATCTCTTCTAGAAAGAAAAAAACTGGTTCACCTTAATGCCTCGATTTCTGCTGCTGCATCATCTGTGATGACAGCTCAGACATGCCAATTTGGGTTTTCCTTTTTCCCATTTGCAAATAATTGTGACATCCATTTACAAATATCAAGAGTACCATTCTGTGATGATATTACCCATGCCACTGGAATCCCATTGTGATGATCATCAAAAGCCATTATGGTGTACAGTTGATACTACATTACAATAAGAAAACAAGATTATAAGCATATAAGAGGACAACATTGAAATAAAGTTGAATAAATGAAGTTTTGGTAAATATGTTTACCCCATATTTGTTAGTGCTAAAAGTGGAGTCCATTGATAACATGTTGTTGTGCGAGTATTTCACCATCATTGAAAGCATCCACTTGGTTTGTATGCCTATAATGAAAGGGATGTTTTTAACAACATCTTGTTGTTGGTAGAAGAAAAAGCTCTCTGGGCACTCACTAACCCAACAATCTACACTCATTGGATCACTTTCATGCTTCACATACTCTAGCCTCTTGATATTATTGTACATGTTTGACACATCCTTTCTTATCATGAAAGAATCTTGAGGTGCCCCTGTGAACAACTCACCAGATCCATACCTTAAATCAAAGATAAAATTTTCCCAGATCATCGTAGCATTAAAACCATCACGAACCAAATCTTCAACAATAGTTCGTATATTCTCTGTTAAATGCGGCGCGAAATTGAATTTCTTGGGCATGTCATTTGCCTCATTTCCATGACAAACCACATTTTTGTCATCAATATGTCTGCATGTTGTATATATTAGAACAACATCATTTGGTCTAAGAGCAAGTCGTCGCATAATAAAGTGACAATGACAACCAACTTTGATGTTGTGACGTGGAAGACGTTTTTTAGTTGTAGATCCAGGTTCAGCTACATTGTTGGATTGTACATGATTTGGACCATAGGCACACCAATATCTGTGATCAAGAATTTACCAAAAATTAAATAAATTATTTATGCATGTTTGACATAGTCAACTTAAAA